>CM031624.1:8416658-8459158 GCA_018398815.1 Conus ventricosus | reverse complement strand
AAACAATGCAGAAATGTTGAGTGGAATGGGGGTGGAGGAGGAGGGAGAGTGCTGGGGTGGGATAGTGGATGGGTACGTTGGCGAGAGAGGGGAGAGGTTTGAAGGAGGATAGGTGAGGGTAGGGGAGTAGGGAAATAAATGGGGGAGGGAGAAAGGGATGGGGAAGGGGTGGGGGAGCGGGGATCGATTACGACGATGGAGAAATAGAGGGCAGAAACGTCGAGGAGGAGAAAAGATGGGGAGGAAACGTGCTGATCGACTACATACTCTCTACATCATTTCCAGCTTCATGTATATCATATCATCATCATCATCATTCTCTTGCCCATGATGGGCGTAGAGGAGAGATGAGAGACACTCTTGAAGCCAGGCACCGCCATCCGGCCCTGTCCTCTGCCTGTCGCATCAGCGTAGGGCCATCCATCCTGGTCCATTCTTTGATGTTGTCCATCCAGCATTTGGCTTGTCGTCCCCTTCGTCTGCCGCCTTCCAGCGTGCCCTGGAGGACTGTTTTGGGCAGTGAATTGTGGCGTATGACATGCCCGAACCACGACAGCTTCCTCTTCTTGACTGTTGCCAAGAAGGGTTCTTGGGGCCTGCAAGTGATGTTATTTGGCTCCTCACAAGGTCGTGCGTCTTCCGGTCTTGCCAAGAGATCCCGAGCAAGCGCCTGAAGCATTTAGTTTCAAACGTCTGGATTCTCTTGGTGGTGTCTGCTGTCATGGTCCAGCTTTCGCAGCCATACAGCAGGATGGACAGCACCAGGGACTTGTACAGCTTCATCTTTGTAGGAAAGCTGATCTCCCTGCTCTTCCAGATCTTGTTTAGCTTTGCCATTGCTGGTGTTGCGATCGCTAGTCTGGTCTTGATTTCTGTTGTAGAGCGACCGTTTTTGGTGAGAGTGGCGCCAATGTATTTGAAAGCGTCCACTTCTTCAATCTGTTGCCTGTTCATGTAGATTTCAGCATGGGTGTTGGTTGTGCTGTTGACCAGGACTTTGCTTTTTTCTGTGCTCACTTCCATTCCATATGCACCTGCCCTTTCTTCCAGTCTCTTTGTCAGGTCTTGTAGTTCTTTGTTGCTGCCTCCCATCAGGTCGTTGTCATCTGCGAACCTCAGATTATTGATGGTTCTTCCTCCGATGGAGACAGTGGCGTGAAAGTTATGGGGGGTTCCACGCATGATGTTTTCCAGGAAGAGATTGAAGCAGTACGGATATAAGCATGCACCTTGACGAACTCAACTGTGGCCTGAAGTATCCCCAGCTGGTTGTTGAGGAGGACTTGCGCGCTGCGGGCGGTGTTATACACGCCTGGATGGTTTGGACAAGACCCTCATCTATGATGCCAAGCATTCTGAGCACCTGCCACAGGACCCTTGTGCCACACCCTGTCAAACGCTTTCCTAAGTCAATGAATTTGGAACAGGTTTCTCTGATGTTGCAGATGTTTCTCATCATTCCCGCATGTGAAATCTGTTCTACTGTGGCTTCTTCTCCTGCCCTGAATCAGCTTGTTCTTCCGCTAGTGTATCTTCCGCCCTCTTTCTTCAGCGATTCAAGATGACTCTGAGCATGAGTTTTTACTGGTGGCCTGATGAGAAGTATGGTTCTTAGTTCTGCATTGGCGTAAGATTCCCTTTTTGGCAGGGAAGATATGATTGAGTCCATTCTGTGAGCCACTTTCTGTCTCCCAGATCTATCTGACAAATCGATGTACCAGAGTGACCAATACCTTCCCTACATTTTGAGCATTCTGCTCAAAAGGATATTATGTTTCCTAACAACCTTTGTACCATAATCCTGAACCCAGGCACAGGTTTAATACGTTTTCCTCACGTTTCTTTGTCCTGCCTTCTTTGTAACCGTCTAGAAAAGTCAGCCAAGACTACTGGAGGTTCAGCAAAGTTCAACTTTGAACAAAATTTCTGGATCATCAAGGACAAACCATATCAAACGACTGTTCTTGTCTTGACGTTGAAAAATTCCAAGGATGATGATCGGCTGCAGGATAAAGTACGCCTACAGAAGGGTTCACATATTTGACAAAGCCCACACAATTGCTAAACATTCTCTCTCAATGGTAGTATTGGCCTGCGATTGTGTCACGTTTTGCTGGCAAAATGTACTGGATGCAGCAAGTCCCTCAAGATCTGCAACAATGCAGCCCCCATTCCTGAGGAACTCGCATCCGTTCGCACCACCAAAATCTTTTGACCAGATCTGGTAACAATAGGGTACAGGAACGATTTCAAAATGGCTTGTCTGCTTTCAAGCTGACTGACCTTCAGCAGTCCAATCACTGCAGTACGATTAGGACTCTTTGTCAGTCGACTAAGGGCACGTTCAGAGTCGCAAATCCTGGCACATAATGCCTATCGCAAGAAAGCAGACCTATAAGCGAGCGAACCTGGGTTTTTTTTTTAGGTCAAGGGTTTTTTACTCCCAAAAATCTTAATTGTTTTCTTTTTTCTGGTTGCAAGCACTCGACTGAAAGGTATTCCGAAGGAACTCAAGTTCCTAAATCCCTGCAAGATTTTTGATGGCGCGAGTGCGTCCAAAAACCGAATTCGCAAGCAAAACCTCGCGGCAATAGGAAAAAAAAAAAAGAGCGCACGCCAGGACTTCAATTCAACACCGCCAACAGATTAAGCATGGAAAAAAACCTGACCACCGAAATCTCATGCAAGTCTAGCTTAAACGGCATCATTCTGGCAAAGTTGCTGGAGCATTCAGCAGTCCAAAAGCATACTACAAAGTGAAATAGACCAGATGGGGTTTTGAAATGCTGTTCTGATTTTATCTTCATCTGCCATAGGATCCTCCAGTAACCCTGTGTATGGTCAATGTTTTCAAAATACTTGCTTATGAGACAAATCCTCATCAGTATCAGTCCAAATTTTAAAAAAAAAACTGTGACTTTGGTTTTCAATGCGATCATCGACAAAAAATCTCACTGACCCATCTCGTGAGATACGCAAGACAACAGGGCAGAATATGGGAAGTAGATGTCGCTAAAACACACAGATCAAGATATCACCTGCACATAGTCCTTTCAATCACCTGCTTCTTAGCAAATGGAAAGGTATGATACGACACCACATGGAATATCCATGTCAATTGACTTTTATGAGGTTCCACTTCCACAGTATCCCCAGTTTTTATATATCCGTGAGAACATCCTTGAAATTCTGGTAAGAATTCTCTCTCATTGTGATTACCTGATTGTCAGATTATCAATCGAATCTCACATCCGCATGTGTTTCCCCCTGCAACAGATACATTAGGTAACGAAACACCATCCTCACCACATATCTTGCATGGCATCCACTGAGGCTATCTACACAATAGGTCCATTAATGACCCACACAAGTTTCAAGCTTTTGAAATGCACGTCAGATTGAAGAAGTAGTCACACATTCCACTGGTAATATTCAGCAATTTAAAAATGCTGTCCAAATAAGAGGACCGTTTAAAATAGATGTACACAACAGCCTGCATTGAACATATATAATATGCACTGCCTCAAATCTTCCTCAGAATACTCCCTGGTGTCATAAATCTTGTCTATGCAGGTCTTTAGAAGTAAAAACCACATAAGAAATACTTGGGAATCAAGCAACTCCAAGTGCCAACAACCAACGTGAAACCAAGTACGTCAACCCAAAGCGAGGACGCTACTAACAACGCCAGTCCACCGGGAGGCCTGCAGCTTTCTCTTCTGCCAAGATGCCTCTTTCAAGGAAACCCCTATGTTCAGTTCCACATTTAAGATGAGTGATAAAATTCGGGACTGTCAAAATATGACCAAGAAATGCATGTACGATTGGCAGAAATTAGTGACCTAATAGCAGCGGAAGGAAAGTTACCATCCCGATTGTTACAAAATGCCTCACAAACAAAAGAGCCTGCTAGAAAAGACTGAATCTGGCTATGAGTGGCTGGCTGCCGAAATCAGAGACACTGCCAAGAAAGCACCTTGCTTCAGCTTTGCTGAAGTTTTGGAACCGAATAGTGTATCTGCACCAAGAAGGCAAGACATTGAGATACCTGCACCATAATCAGTAGTAGGTCCTACTTCAAGAAAACTCCAAGTGCTGTTGTGGAGAACCATTTGATTTCATCAGCATACCGATAAGATGTGTTGCTCGACCCAAAGAATTTGATCGCAATGCCCTTCTCTGAACCCTACCCACAGATGATCAGGAACCATGTCTAATCCCAAGTCTCAACCGCCTACTCAGAGTATCTTGAAAGGTTCATGTAGCATTGAAACGCAGGAGAGATTCTGGTATCATCCCAGATGTACGGGATTTCTGTAAAATGAAGATCAGATGACAGAACCTGTTCCTGGAAGATTATTTAAGTTTGTCTCGATTCATGTTTTGAGGCTGAGCTCTTAGAAAATGTGACGACGAATTAGGAGACATAGACCAGGACAGGAAAAAAAGAACCCTCAGAGAAGAATCTGAACTGTTGCTCAGGATCTTGTGTATGAAGTAGCGGAAGAAGACATTGGACACCAAAACATGTCGGATTGGCAAGCTCATTGCACCAGGCTAACTGGTCAAGGAACTGTCCAACTGTTTGCCCAATACTGGTCATGTAATCAGTTATCATACAGCCTCCTAAAGTGGACTGTGCCCTGGCAGAGAAACCCTCAAGAGCATGGTCCCCCTGAGACTGGGCAGTGACTACAACCAAACTTCATTCCTGGGAGTTTACTACTCAAGTTCGCAAGTGACAAATTGACCCAACGATGCCCTCTGAACGGGAAAGACAGCTTTCATGCCACACAAAATGGCAGACTGGCAACTAGACCCCAAAGGTGACCTAATAATAAAAAAAGGTAACACCTTTCACAGAATCGAGAGGTCCCAGGTTTTCCAGATGCTATGCAGGAATCTATCAGCTTGAAATGTTCGAGGGCAAGATGCCTCCAGCATCACAAAAACACAAAGAAAGAGTGGTTCAGAAAATCAATAGAATGAATCTGCCAAGAAAACAACTGCTCAAGACAATAGGCAATCTTCTCAAGCGTCAGGAACAAGATACAAAGGAGGGCTGGACACCTAACAATCAATCTTCAAATGGAACATGAACGACAATTACAGCATCGTATGCATGCCCATTATTCAGGCAACCTGCACATGGAGCTGAAAACGTTGAACACTGTCGTATTGCTATGCAAAAAAGCAGCCCAAACATTTCGACAACATTACTTGGAGCTGACTGTGACGAGCAATTACATTGCAAACTCTTAGAGTTGGAATTGCCTAGCCTGAGTAATAACTTCCTCATTGGCCGGGTTTGCGGGTTTTTTCATACCTCCATGAATTTTTTGGAGGTGATAGCAAGCAGTTCAGTCTCTCTGACTGGTGGAAGAAAGGGTTGAAAGCAGCTTGCTTGGCCAAAAACTGCTTAAAACATCAAGGAAGGAAAGTCCGTACGACAAAGTAATCAGGGCCCACAAGATAACCCTATCAGGCAATGTGAGGATACTACTTCTGCCTCATTGTTAAGTTTATGGAAGACAAGACTTCTGATCAAAAGAACGAGCTCCTTGAGAAGTGCAGGAACCCCATTGAAGACCAATTATCCACACTGTCATCAAAAAGTTTCAGAGTGCACATGGGGAGTTTCCTCACGACCAACACTAACACAAACTTCAGGTCTTGGTGGGATGTTGCAAATAGTGCAAGTCCTGCTTCTCCTTTACCCCGTGCTTAGAGGGATGGAATCTGAACTTACAATATGCATGCGTTCCCATGCAATGCGCAGAACTTCTATTGTATAACCAAATCACGTATACTCGCTGGGAAACCATCACTTTAACAGAGATGCAACCAGCTCCCAGAAGAGATCATGGTGGAGTTCCAAGCAGAATCCTTTGTTGTCAAGCGCACCTGCACATCGCTTCAATCAAGTTGAACCCCGACCACAGCCAGGAATGGCTAAATGGTGTTGGCAAGAAGGAAGGGCATCGTTGGGAGCACAAAGACCTGAAAAGCTCTCTGCAGATGGGGCCTTGTCATACAATCTCCGTCCCCATCTTGCCCTTGATACAAAGACTACCGTTGTCTTGGGTCTGGTGATGACTGCATCCCAACCAAACTACCAAAGCAGAAGACAATTGACTTGCGAGAATGCTTTGGCTTGGCAGTCTTGGAGAGATTCATCTCTTCTCAAATGACTTGCACCAAACGCTGCAGAACATGGCACACACAGACATGCCCCCTCAGAAATTGGAAGAACAGCTTGCTGTCAGCTGCAAAACAGACAGACCAGCTAGATGAATTTGTGAGACTTGCTTGCCCTGTGAGAAGATAAAAGTGCGTTCAGAGCCATTTGCACAAGACAAAGTACTTACCTTTGCCTCCTTGTCGAGGCTCAACAGAAAGATCAAAAAACTGGAAAGACAGTGACGGCAAGGCAGGACAGAAACAAACTAACAGAGCTCATTGCTGCATATGAAGCTGGGAGAGCAGTCAACCTGGACAGAATACTGACACATTAGCTGTTTGTGGTACCTCCAGCCCCACAGAGGTGAATGGACAAACTAGAACACAGGGTCAAAAGCAATCCTTGCTCAGGTCCTTGACCAGTTGGTATCCCTTGTCCAGATCATCTTGACGCGATGGGCCTGATGAGCGAACACAATTCACATCATGATGACAAACACAGGTAGCTGCAATGGAAATCAAAACCACTGCACACGTGGAGACTTCCAGAAGTTTTCCTTGAACCATTGTGGAGCACCTGCAAATTGGGGGGCCTGAAGTTCTAACCGCAGCCTGCGTCCATGCTCTAACAGTATGAACACAACATCTTTACCTCGCAGACACTCAAACAAAAAGTTTGGGATGTTTTCACAGATCACCATCATCTCTTGAGGGGCGTTTGTGAGAGTCCTGTTCTTACTGATGCAGACCATTCAGGAGACTGAGCAGTTTCGGAGTCTAACGTTGAACCACTGCCACCCCCACTCCACCATCAAAACGAAATGCGAGTGAGCAATGTTTTCAAAAGGGATGAAAACAGAGAAGCTCCACCAACAAGAGATTCACTTTGTATCACATCAACCTGCCACTGCGAAATCCTTGTCTGCCATCACCCACCTGCAGCACCCTGTCCTTGCCACCACCTGAAACAAAGGCTGAAAATGACGAGCACTGATTTGATTCCGAACTCATGTCAACTGCCACCTGTCCCAAAAGCCTGTAGGAACTGATTCACCTGCAGTTGCCACACAATGCTGCATAACCACGCGAAGCGTCTTGCAAATACAGGAATCCCATTGAAACCTGCTTGAACATCTGATTTTTTCGTCCAGATACCACGGTAACAAAGCATTGAATTGAACACCGTCTTGCGAGACATTGCCTCAGTCCACGTTGGTTGTACATCGCAAAAATGATTTTTCATTTGGGGGGGGGGGGGGGGGGGGAGATGGAAGTGGATGTTTGTCAAGTAATTATTCTTGGATAGCATCAAGCTGATAGCAATGTCACTTCTACCTGAAAAACAATCGTGAAGCCAGCAATCAATATATGTGTATGAGACGCCACTGAGTAAGTATCATCAATTCATAATGTCCCCATCACCATACTTTTTAAACCAGCAAAACCCGAAATGAGAAATAAACAAATCTTTTACAATAAAACATTTTAATCATGCTAATTTTTGAATTTAGAAATATTTTGGATACAAAATCTTGTATGTTGCAATGCGTGCATGCAAGCGGCCTGTGGATTTTAACTTTTTGTGACAAAATGACAACGTTACAGTCGGGCACGCTTACCAATTGGATTCAGCAGCCCCAATTATATAGAATGACAGAAGTCAGCGCCCCCAATTACATAGAATGAACACAGTCAGCACCCCCAAATACAAAGAATGAAACACAGTCAACAGCCCCCAATTACATAGAATGAACACAGTCACACCCCCAATTACATAGAATGAACACAGTCACAATATTTCTAAACAAAATTGCTTATGGCACTTTATCCAGAAGACTTTTGACAAAATTTGACGAGTCTATAATCTCTGCTGGAAACACCTCTACTACTGTTAGTCTTCTGTCTCAACTGTTGGAGATGTGCCCTTCCAGTCCATGGTCCGTATCATCAGTTTACTGGTCTGCAATTCTTCCCTCTCTCTGTTCATGTCTTAGTCGGTCCATGTCCGGTTTCAAAGCCTTCCACTGTGCCTGGCAATGTTCTGTGTTCCTTTTCTGATCAATCACAGCGATCAGATTATTCAATTTCATGTGTGTTCAGCTTTGTTGAAGGTCACAACTGAAATCTAATCTTTAGTATTTTAACAGAGCAGCTTGTGACTGTTCACTCAACTGTCGTTTGATTGACAGTAGCCCTGGCCCCCTATATTGTCAGAAGTGAGCAGTTTCTGCTGTGGTGCTGAGGCAAACTTAGCATTAGTCGTTCGTGTCTGGCCCTAGATTTGTTTCAAACATCCAACCTGATGAAGTCACTAATGTAGGGAAACAATGTATGGATGCCACAAGTGACAGAACAACACAGGCCACACAGGTCGTAAGAGTCAACTTTACATCACACAGAATGGCATAACAACTTACGACACACACCTGGTCCCTTTGTTGCACGCCTTTTTTCAATCTCCATGCAAAGTCACTTCCCACGGCATTCACCAAGAAACTACATGCTGAATCAAACAACAGACAACCACACTAGCATAACAATTAAATGAAAAAAAAAAAAAAAAATTGGGACGATAGAGTTTCAAACAACATGCAACACACTAGCACAGCAACAGTGATGGTCAAATAGAGTTCAAACAAACAAGCAATACACTAGCATAACAACAAAGATGTTTGATAGAGTTCAACAACAGGCAACACTCCAACAACAGCAACAATGATGTCCCATAGAGTTCAACAACATGCAACACACGAACACAGCAACAATGATGTCATAGAGTGCAAACAACATGCAACACATCGAACACAGCAACAGTGATGTCGATAGAGTTCAAACAACATGCAGCACACTTGCACAGCACCAATGATTGTCGATAGAGTTCAAACAAGCCTCGTCGCTGAGCACAACACTCACCGATGCTCGTGCAGTTTGTGGTATTCCCATAAACTAACCTGAGTGAAGTCCATTTGACAGTGTCCAATTCAGCCTTCCACATGCCTTCTATCCACCATGTTTTGTCGATCCCTCACAGTCATAAACGTTTAAAAACACAATAATTACACACTCTACACATGCCACGTCTATTGAACAAGAAAAAAAATCACTACTGAAAAGTTAAATCGCTGTCTCAAATCACAAGACCAACCCTCACACAAGAGAAGAGAGAGAGAGAGAGAGAGAGAGAGAGAAGAGAGAGAGAGAGAGAGAGAAGAGAGAGAGAAGAGAGGGAGAGGAGAGAGAGAAACAGTAATATGCCGACTCTACCCCACTTTACTTGCTCCTCCACCGAGTTTTTCGGGCAAAGTGCCCCTAAATCAGCATATTACTGTTCTCTGGCAAGTAAGACTTCAATAACCAAAAATAACGATATCTCAAACAAACATACTGTGCGGGTTATCCGTTTTAATACTAAATTACTAAACTTTTCAGATTTTAGTTTTTGGTTTAAGTGCCTATGTTTTTTTCTTGGTCGTTTTTCAATAACACATTTTTCGCGCAAACATCTTCAAATGAGTCCCTCTGTCTTTCATGTGAACTAACACACAGTCTTTAATTGTTTCTCTAAAGTCTTTAAAACTGAGTTAATTTCGGGCATAAAATCCACACACTTATCCCAGCATGTCTTCCGCTGAAGCTATTTCGACAAAAGTGGTTTCTCTTTTTAACTAGTCCTTTTTTCTGCTGACATCATCTATAATAAAAAGCGTCTGCGTTCCCTCAAACAATATAAAGAAAGCGTTCTAGACATTCACCATTTATTTGCTCGGATTCAACTAAATATATTTTCATCATCTGTCCAAATAAACCTTCTATCATGATATGCTTTTGTTCCATTTAAGTGTTACAGAAAACACAATCTTATTAAAAAAATTAATAACATAAACTGTTTGTTAATAATCTAGGACAAATATTTGTTTTTTTTCCACAACCAGTCTGCCCACAAATCAGTGTGAACAATGAGATTTTAACATAAGTTTTAAACTGCTCCATAGTTTTATAACAGAATTTAATCTAATCCATTATTTATTTTTACTGCATACTCCTCCGTCAAAACTTGTTCAGTATAATAAAACCCTACGAGGCCTAAATGTGTATGGGTAAGATTAATCCAATTCAGTTTCTGTAAATTGTTTCTATTTAAGTCAACATTGATTTTGTTGCTTGTTGTTTATGAATCAAAATATCCTCGCCATGTGAAGAACGACGACACCAACGTTAAGAGAACGTTTAACGTCTAAGTTTTGCCAAGCCCCCCCCTAATATTAATTCATTTTTGTTTGGGGTAAAAATTGTTCTTTATCCAAAAAACACCCAAACTTTTCGAAAAACAAAAACGTTTCTGACTGTTGACGAGCAATTAAAATTGCAAACTTTTAGATTTGGGAAGGGGCCTTTCCTTTATATAATTTCCCCCATTGCCCTTTTTGGGGTTTTTCATACCCCCAAATAATTTTTTTTTTGGGGGTGATAGGCAACATTTCAGTCGTGGGAAATGGGGGGAAAAAAGGGGTTGAAAGCACTTGCTTGCCAAAAAACTCCCTTAAAATAACTTTCAAGGAAGGAAACGTACGACAAATTTAATCGGGGCCCCAAAAGATAACCTATCGGGCAATGTGGAAACTTCGCCTCAGTTGTTAATTTTAAAGGAAGACAGACTTCTGATTAAAGAACGAGCCCTTTGAGACAGTGAAAACGGCCCCTTTTAAAGACAAATTATCCACCCCGGCCCTTCAAAAGAGTTTCAGGAGGGGCCGGGGGATTTTCCCTCACGACCAACACTAACACAAACTTCGGGTTTTGGGGGGGAAAAGTTGAAAATAGTGCAAGCCCTGCTTCTTTCCCGTGTTTAAGAGGGTGGAATCTGGAACTTACATACTTGTTTTCCCAGTGCATCGCAAAACTTCTTTTGGTAAAAACCAAACACGTTACTCGCGGAACCATCTATTTAAATGAGATGAAACCACCCCCAGAAGAGATCATGGGGATTTCCCAACCCGGAATCTTTTTTTGTCAAGCGCCCCTGCACATCGCTTCAATCAAGTTGCCCAAAAAAACCAAACCAACCCCGGGAAGGGCTAAAGGGTTTGGCAAAAGGAAAGGGGGGAAATCGTTGGGATCCCCAAAAGCCCTTTGAAAGCTCTCTGCAGAGGGGCCCTTTGGGTCATAAAAACCCCGGGCCCACCCTTCCCCTTGATACAAAACTAGCCTTGGTTTTGGGTCTGGTGAACTGCTTTCCAAAAACCCCAAACTCCCAAAGGCAGAAGCCAATTGCCCTTGCAATTTTTTGCTGGCAGCCCCCCCCCCTTTGGGAGAGTTTTCAGCCCTCTTCTCAAATACTTGCACCAACGCGGCAGAACAGGCACCCCGGGACTTTGGGCCCCTCAAAAATTGAAGACAGCTTGTTTTCCCAGCTGAAAAAAGGGAAAAACCCAAAGCTAGATAAATTTGGGGAGACTGCGGCCCTGTGAGAAAAAAAAGGTGCTTTCCCAAGCCTTTTGGGCACAAAAACAAGTACTTAAACCTTTCCTCCGGGGGTTTCGAGCTAAACAGAAAAAATGCAAAAACGGAAAACAGGACGGCAAGGCAACAGAAACATACTACAAGGCTCATTGCTGCTATGAACGGGGAAGCATAAAACCGGGCCAGAAACTGAAAATGATTTTTTTGGGTAAAAACCTCCACCCCCAGCAGAGGTGAAGGACAACAAAACACAGGAAAAAAGGGCAATCCTTGCTCTTTTTGAAAATTGTATCCCTTGTCCGGGATCTCTTACCTTTCCTAGAGGGGAACACAATTCCATCATTGATGGACAAAACAGTTGCTGAAATTTTGGGAAATCCAAAAACACTGTCAAAACGGGGAACCCAAAATTTTTTCCTTGAACCATTTGGGGAAGCACCTGCAAATGGGGCTGAAGTTCAAAAGCCTGCCCCGGTTCCATGCCTAACGGGTAGTGACACAAACATTTTAAACCTCGCGGGAAACACTAAAAAAAAAAATTTGGGGATTTTTCACAAAATCACCATCCTTTTGGGGGGCGTTTTGAGATCCGGGTTTTTAAACTGACAGACCTTTCAGGAACGAGCATTTCGGGGAGCCCAACGGTGCAACCACTGCCACCACCAAAAACGAAATGCGAGTGAGCATTTTGTGGGGGGTTTTGGAAAACAGAGAATTTCCCCCCAAACAAAAATTTCATTTTTGTATCACATCAAGCGCTGCCACTGCAACCCCTTGTCGGCATCACCCCCACTTGCAGCACCCTGTCTTGCCACCCCTAAAACAAGGCGGGAAAATGGACGAGACTGTTTTTGTTCCCAAAATCATGTCACTAGCCACCTGCCCCAAAAAACCGTGAGGAACTGATCCCCTGCAGTTGCACCACGGGCCTGCATAACCACGCGAAGGGGCTGCAAATACGGGAAATCCCAAAAAACCTCCCTTGAACATCTGTTTTTTTTCCGTCCAAAACCACGGTAACAAAGCAGTGAATTAAAACCCCTTTCCCTTGCGAAACTTTGCGTCACCCCACTTTGGGTTTTTTACATGGGCAAATGTTCATTTGGGGGGGGGGGGGGGGGATGGAAGGGAGTGTTGCAATAATATTTCTTGGATACATAAGGCGTGATACAATGCCCAATTTTTCATAAAAACCCCAAATCGTGAGACCAATCAATATAATGTGTAGGTTTCCCACTGATAGTACACCCCAATTCAAAAATTGCCCCATCACCATATTTTTTTTAAACCAGAAAAAACCAGAAATAAAAATAAACAAATGTTTAAACCAAAAAAAACATTTTTTTCATGTAATTTTGAATTGTAAAAAAATTTTTTTATACAAAAATCGTGTTTTGAAAATTCCCGTGCTTTCAGGGGCCATTTTGGTTTTTTAATTTTTTGGTGCCCAAAAGAAAAGCGTTACAGCCCGGGCAACCCTTTAAAATTTGGATTCAGCACCCCCAAATTTATATAGAATAAAACCGAGTCACCCCCCCCCAATTACATAGAATGAACACAGCCCAGCACCCCCCAATTACTAGAATGAACACAGTAAACACCCCCCCAATTTACATAGAATGAACACAGTCAGCCCCCCCAAATTACATAGAAAAAACAAATTCAGCACTTTTTCTAAAAAAAATTTGCTTATGGCACTTTATCCAAGATTTTTGACAAAATTTGCCCAGTCAATAATTTTCCTCTGGAAACATCCTCTACCTGTTAGTCTTCGGTCCAACTGTTGGAGTTGTGCCCCCAGCCCCAGGGGGTCGTATCATCATTTAAACCGGTCGGGAAATCCCCTCTCTGTTCATTCTTAGTGGGCCCCAAGCCCTTTTCAACCCTTTCCACTTGCCCGGGCAATTTCTGTGTTCCTTTTCTAAACAATCACAGCGATAAATTTTTCATTTCATGGTGTTCAGCTTTTTGGGAAGGCCCACAGTCTGAAATCTAATCTTTAGTATTTTAAAAAGAGCCCTGTTCTGTTCACTAAACTGTCGTTTTTTACAGAAAAGCCGGGCCCCCTAAAAATTGTTCAGAAGGGGAGGCAGTTTCTGCTGTGGGCGAGGAAAAACTTAGCTTTAGTCGTTCGGGTCTGGCCCTAGTTTTGTTTCAACTCCGGACTGATGTAGACTAGGGTAGGGAAACAATGAAATTTTATGCCACAGAGTGTAGAACAACAAAAGGAAACACATGTCGTAGAGCCCATCAAACCACACAGAATGCATAACACATTTTACGCCCAAAACCTTGCCCCTTTGTTGAAAACCCCTTTTTTTTAAAACCCCCATGCAAAGCCCCTTTCCCCCACGGGAAATTCACCAAGAAACTAAAATGCTGAATCAAAAAACATAAAACACACTAGCATAACAATAATAAAAACGATAGGGGTTTAAAAACAACATCCCAACACACAACAAGCAACATGAGCCCAATAGAGTTAAAAACAACATGCAATACCCTAGAAATAAGAACCCAAATGATTTGATAAGTTCAAACAACATGAAACACCCCAAAACACACAACAATAAATGCCCCATAGAGTTAAAAACAACATGCAACACCCGAACCCCGCAAAAAATGTTTCGATAGGGGCCCAAACAACTTTAAACCACACGAACACAGAAACAGGGGATGCCCCGTAGAGTTCAAACAACAGGCACACCTTGCACACAAAAAAGATTTCGATAGAGTTCAAACAAGCCCGCGCTGAGCTCAAAAACTCCCCCTATCCTCGTGCATTTGGGGGGTTCCCAAAAACCCAAACCTTTAGTGAACCCATTGAAAGGGCCCCAATTTCACCCTTTCCCCACTGCCCTAGCCCCAACCATTTTGTCGCCCCTCCCAGTCAAAATTTTAAAAAAACACAAAAATTTACACAACTCACACATGCCACGTCAATTGAAAAAGAAAAAAAAATCACGACTGAAAAAAAAATCGCTGTTTTTAAAAATCACAAGACCATCCTCAAAAAGAGAGAGAGAGAGAGAGAGGAGGGGAGAGAGAGAGAGAGAGAGAAGAGAGAGAGAGCAAAAGGGGAGAGAGAGAGAGAGAAAGAAGAACAGTAAAAAAGCCGACCTACCCCTTTTGCCCCTTTCCCACCGATTTTTTCGGGCGAAAGTCCCCTAGAATCACCCAATTACTGTTCCCCGGGCAAAAACCTTCAATAACCAAAAAAAAAAAAACAATTTCTACAAACAAACAACTGTGCAGGTTACCCCTTTTTTAATTTACTAATTTATTTAAATTTTTCCAGATTTTAGTTTTTTTTTAAACCCTATTTTTTTTTGGGCCCTTTTTTAAATTTTAAAAACTTTTTCGCGCAAACATTCTTCAAATGAGTCTCTTTTTTTTTCATTTTAAATTAAACACAAACAGTTTTTAAATTTTTTTCTCAAAGTTTTTTAAAAACTGATTATTTTTCGGGCATAAAATCCACACCCTTTCCAAGCATGTTTTCCCCCGCTGAAACTATTTTCCCGAAAAAGGGCCAAAACAAAGTTTTTTTTCTGCGGGAACAGTCATCTAAAATAAATGCGTCTCCCTTTCCCTCAAAAAATTAAAAAAAAAACCCTTTCTAACATTCACCATTTTTATTGCGGGGATCAACAAAAAAATTTTCATCATTTTTCCATAAAAACCCCTTCTATCATGATATGCTTTTTTTCCCATTTAATTTTGGGCCCAAAAAATCACAATATGATTAAAATTATAACGATAAACTTTTGTAATAATCTAGGACAAATATTGTTTTTCCAAAACCAGCCGCCCACAAATCATTAAAACAATGAGGGATTTTTATCAAAAATTTTAAAACTGCCCCCATATTTTTTTTATAACAAAAATTAAAAAATCTAATCCTTTATTTATTTTTATCATACTCTCCGCAAAACTTTTTTCCGTATAATAAAACCCAACGAGGCCAAAAAGTGTAAGATTAATCCAATTCATTCCCTGTAAAAATTTTTTTCTATTTAAGTAAACATTGTTTTTGTTCTTTTGTTATGATCTTAATTCCTCCCCCATTGGGGAAGAACAAACGACAACAACGTTAAGAGGGTTTAACGCCCAAAATTTTGCCACAAATATTAATTCCTTTTATAATCATCACAAAACCGCCCACAACCCCACCCCTCTCCACATTTTTAAAAAGGACAGAAATTTCAAATATTATTGTGAACGTGTCCCCTAATTTTCTGTTTGGGAAAAGAATTTAAATTTTTGAAAGAAGTTTTTTTAACAACTTTTTTCTCTTTGGAGATGTACTTTTTTTTTCCCCATGGGCGTTATTTCAATCTTTTTCCCCCGACTATTGTCGCCGCAAAAGATTTCCCAGAAAAGGGCCCGATTTTTAAATGTTTTTTCTAAAACTTTTTTGAGGGCTAAAATATGTAAAGGGGCTTAAAATTTAAAATTTTTATGTCCCTTTTTCAAATATGGTTCTAATTTGCCTTTTTGAGGTCGGGTTTTTCGAACTATTTTTATTCATACGGGCCCCAACATTTTTGCCTCTAGATTCCCGCAGTTTTTTCTAGTTTAGGAAATTTTTTGCTGTCGCCAACCTCTTTGCGTTAAAAACACCATCTTTAGTGTACTCAAAACCATACAAAGCGCCTATTTTCACCGTTCTGTTCAAAGTCCGCAACGTCTGAAAAGGTTTTTTAAATTCCCAAAAATTTATACCCTCACAGGGCTAATGTAACCCCCCCATTCTTCTGGCCCCGCGACATTTTTTTTTTGAAACCCGAATTTTTTATTTCCAAAAAAAAGGCAGGTTATCACATTTTACAACTTTCCCCCCCCTTTGCTTTGATTTTTATTTTAAAATAAAAAACCCTCCCACAAACTAACCCTTTTAAAACTGTAAATTAGGGAATTTTAAAATTTTCCCTAATCGCAATATCATTTTCCCCTGGGAAAAACCTTAAAACGGTTGGGGGCCCTTTCCGTCATATAATTTTTTCATCAGTGCTCACCCTCCCAAAATAAACATAGAGAAATTAAAAAAAGCAAGATCGAGGGGAATTTTTTCCCCCCATAAGTAGTTTTTTTTTTGGGGGAAACTCAAAATCTAAAATTTGGGTTAGCTGAAAAAGCCAACTTTTACTAGGCTCTTTATCAAAAAAGTAACCCTTCTTTTCCCGTTTGGGAATTTTTAACATTGTTTTTAGTTAAAAATTTTTAATTTGAATAATGTCAAAAGTTATCTCATTGCTTTTTTATGACAAAACCCGTAATAAACCATCAGTATTTTTTAACTGGCTAACTTTTTGGCCCCCTGTTTTGCCCAATTTTTTGAATTTTATTATTTTTTTTGTTTCCCCTTAAAATTAAACCCAAAAACAAACTTTGAAAAATTTTTCATGAGTGCAAACCTTTTTGGGTTTACCGCAATCGTTTTCAACACCCATGTTCTAAAAACAAAAGGACGGTCGATTGTTATTGTTACAAACTTTTTTTTTAAAACAAAATAAAAAAAAAGTGCATTAAAAATATACGGGGGCAAAATTTTCTGTTGGGGCCGGGCACTACAACCCTTAAAAATAAAGAAAACTAAAAACTCTTGAAAATGCTGGACCCAGACGGGCCTCTTTTCAAAAAAAGGTGAGTACTCCATTGAAGAGCTATTTTAAACCCCCAAAAATTGAAAACGACCACACCCAAGAAAGCGGGGTTTGGGTAAACCGATCCATTTTCAGAACCAGTTAAACTTTGCTGTGTTTTTGCGCACCCAACGGGTTGGAGTGCCGTATGCTGACCCAATTTAAAAATCCCCAAAGACCCTTTTTGGTGATCAGTGTAAAATTTTTCTTTTCCTATTCCCCTTCAGACTTTTTTTTGACTGAACTGCAACGCCTTTACCAAATGAAAAACCCTTTTAATAAACCCCGCAACAAATAACATGAAGGCTTTAAAAGGGATCTTAACAAATTTCCCAATTTTAACATCAAGAAAAGGCTTTAGACAAAATTTTGGATCATAACATGGCCTAGCAAACCTTTTTTCCCGGGGCAACGCAAAAATTATAACTATGACTGGCACCCTTTCCTTTCAAACTTTTTTTTTTGGCCCCAACTTTTGAGCCCGGTCCCTACAGCAAGAGCAAAAACAGCATGGAAAAAAATTTTATCTTAGACATTTAAAAAGGGGCCAACTAGGGGGGGGAATAGAACGAATAAACGCTCTATTCGTACAAAGTTTGGTGTTTGCTAGGTTCGCAAGCCCGGGCCCAAATAAAGCTTAACTGACCTTCTACGGGGTTTTGACCAAAAAAACAATATTTAGAAAATTTTAAAAAGGACGCCTTTTTATTCTACAGTTGATTTCCCTTTCAAGTATTCAAAGTACCAACATTTTTTACAATACGCAAATCGAAAGTAACTTGTTTGGTTGGGGGGGGCACGGGTTTTATCCCTGCTGCCTTCTACCTCAGACTCCAATGGGTTTACAATAAAAAACTATAAAAAATAAAATTTCCTTATAGCGGGAAATAAACAGAAGGTTGGGAAAAACGACATAAATTCTGACCAGAAATTTTACAAACAATAAAAGAACCCCCAAAGATTAAGTCACCCAAAATCCCGAAGCCCCAAACCCCAAAAGTCATTGAAGACTCAGCAAAGCCGGGGACTCTTTCCCGCGATGACCATGAATATGAAAAACACGCTTTTTTCTTGGTTTAATTTGGCATAGATTATTTTTGGCCCTTTATCTTACAAATAAAACCCAACTATTAGGGAAAATAATGTCCATAATGCTGGGCCAAAAAGGGCCAACTTTTTTTTGCTTGCATAACAAAAGCCAGCTGACAATCCCCCCCAATTTTTCCGGGTAAAGCTTTCACGGTTTTACCAGCTAATTTTTTTAATAAACTTGCAAGAGGGATCAACTGTTTTTTTACCCATGATTTATCAGGGGGAGATGGGCGAGGCGGCGGGGGTAATAATTTTGGGACCACCGCCGCCTGTAATAGCCAACCATGTACTTATTGCAAATCCAAAGGGGGCTTTTAAAACCCTTTTCCCAATTGACCCCCCTCCCTAAACAATGTTTTTAAATTCTTCTGCTAGCGTTGCGTCTTCATAAAAAATTTTTTTTCGATAGTTTTTTCTTATTCTATTCACTTGATTTCCCGTAATAGGTCTGGGTTTAAAAGTAGTCGTCCCCTTCAAACTTCCCTAAACTCTCTTTTCAAGTCTTTTAGTTTTTGGGGTTTATTTTTTTCTTTAATTTTCGGGCCCAATTGGGGGCGTAAACACCCAACGAGTTTTTTTTTTTTCTCTTTTTAAAGGCCCATCTAGTTCGCCTAGTTTTCAAAATTTTGTTTTTTTTAAAATTCGCCCCCGGAGGGTTTTTAAAAAGTACAAATAAAAGGGCTAAAAATTTCCCCGCATAGGCAATGGAATCTTTAAATTTTTTTTAAACGCGTTTTTTCTAAAAAACGGTTTTCCCTGCTTCTATTGTATTTTAAATTCGCCGCTAAATTAAATTAATTCTTTAATTTTCCATTTTTCCCCCCATTTGGTTATCTGTGGGGATTTTTCTTGTAGGTGTTTTGAAGTTTAGAAACCGGCAACCCCTACAAATTTTTGGGTCTAGCAATCCCAAAGGGCATTTTGAAAGCTCGCAGGAGTCTATTTCAATTGAACCCACGGCTAAAAACTTTAAAGGGTTTTTTTTAGTTGAAAGTTTAACAAGTTCCCCCTCGGTTTTTTTTTTCACAAACAAAGGGGTCATTTTTTTACTTAAAAATCATTAGGGTCTTTAAATTGGGGGGTTTCGGGCCAAAAATTTTGGTACAATGTTTTGGGCCCTTATTTTCTTTTAAATTTCACGCCGCAATGAGAGGGGGTTAAAGCGATGCTGTGTAAAGGGATCATTTCACTCTTTTCCGTCTCCAAGATCAAAAACCATAATCTTCTTCGCCTTAATTTCCTCCCCTTTGTTTTTAAAAAATTTAAACTTTTTTTTTTGCTTCAAAAAAATGGCGGGCAAACTAGGGCTCGTTTCTAACCCGCAAGAAAACTGAAAGACCCCTTGGGCGTAAAGGGAAATAAAGGGAATATTATTTTTTCCAAAAAAACCATCAAATATTGATGCGATCAAATTTTTACGTAAAATTTCCCAGATTTGGGAGCGGATAAAATTGTTTGTGCCGGGCTTTTAACTCGCTTACTTTCAAAATAGAACTCGCTTCAACAACAACCCAAACGGGACATTTGTCCAGAATCGGGGAGGGGCCCAATTTTTTAAAAAATTTTCAAATAAAATTTGGGGGGGCAAAAAAATTTTTTCTTTACACAATGCAGAATTTTTAACCAAATTCTGTTCTATGGCAACCGGGAAAAAAGGGCGTTTTGCGTTTCAAAAATCAAAAATTAAAGAAGCACTAAAACATAAAATAGGCGCCGAAATTTTAAAGCCCGGTAAAAAGTATGCAGCTGTAAATTTTCGTAGGGAAAACCCGCTTTTCCTTCCCTTAGATTTTGATTTTTAAAAAGGGCGCACCCTTACTTTAAAGGACATTAAAAGACAGTTTTCCCATATGAACAAAATTTTAATAATACAAACGTGTTATCAATCAACAGACACAAAGCAAAGTACAAAATTTCTGACATTTTCGTTGGGTTTGCTTTGTTAGAAAACTCTAATTTGGGAGAGCTGTTGCGCACCAATATCATTTTAAATTTCCCAAATTTAAATTACGAAAGGGGTGATTCATAAAAACAACAAAACCCAAACAGGGCAAAACACAAAAAGGAAATTTTTATTTTTAGTGTTTGCAGCAAAAACCCTTTAAAAAGGTTTTTTTATTGCTGGGGCGAAATAAGAAACCGTTCAAAAGAGCAAGTAAAAATTTTTTAATCCAAAAATAACGAAAGTACAATTTTCGATTGGGGGTATCCTAACCAAATCTACACTACGGTTTAAACCCCTTATCAGCTTTTTGGGAGGGAAAAAGAAAACTTTTTGGGAGGCGGGGGGTTTGTAAAAAACCCAACATTTTGCCCTTTTTTGTAAAAAGATTTACTTCTTCACAATGTTGGGGCTTGATGATTTATTTAACAACGAAAAAAAGGGTTTTAAAGGATTGACCCTAAGGTCAACAGAGGAAAAACTTACAGGGAAGCGGGAGAAAGGTGAAAGACGTAATAAAAAAATTAAAATTTGAAAAAGAAAAGAAGCCGATAAACCGCTTAATTATTTTTGGTTTTTTATTTTAAAAGGCCAGCTGAATTTTTGTAAAAACAGATTAACAATGTAGTAAACAAAATTTAAATTTTTTTCTTTTTAAAAAACATGTCTGTTCAGGTTTATCCAAATGGGGGCCTAACGCCGCCAAGAGAAAATTTAGTAAAAACCCCAAACAAAAAAAACCCTTCAATTAACCAACATTACACAAATGCAACAAAAACAGAGCAAAACCCTTTTAAAAAACCGCAAAAAAAACCCAAAAGAAGGGGGGGATTTGGGGGGTTAATGCTGTTTAAAATGTTAAACTGGACATCGACTATAAGTGCCTATCAAACAGGGAAAAAGTGTAGGGCCCTTACAACGGGGATAGCGCACCCGCCCGCTTTAAACCCCTAGAGGGTTTTCTTTTGCTCTCGGGCCGTGTTTATTTCTGTAGGGGCGCTGGCAAAAAAATTAAAAAATAAACCCTTTAAAAGCACACCGCTAGGTTCCCAAATAAAAACGGCTAAACTTAGTTCGTTTAAACGACAAAAAAAAAGCCTTGTTGACCAAACATTTACGGAAGAAGAATTTAAATCGTTAAAAGGCCGATTTTGATGCCCACAAAAGACAAAAATTTGATCTTCAAAAAAAAGGCGAGGGGGAATTTTTTTTCCCAAAAGCCCGCGCCAGCAGATAAAAAAGGAAAGCTTTAAAAAAAAAACGAAACATTAAACCCCTGTTTTAAAAAGCTCACAGTAAACAACATCGAAGGGGTTTTTACTTTAGTTTTTTGGGGTCCCCAACACAAAAAGACCCTTTATATTGATTTTGAATTTAAATTTTTTTTTTTTTTAATTTAAATAAATATTTGGCTTTGAAAAGAAAAACAGCTGGGTAAGATTTATGAACCCAATAATTGTTTTTAAGGAATGCTTGAGAAGAGCGTTTTTCCCAAAGCACTGGGAAAGATTTTTGATTTAGAATTTTTGACCCAACAAACTACAGGCAAGCGTTTTTCAGGGTATTTTTTCAAATTCCAGGGAAACTAACAATAAACCCCCCGTTTTAAAATAATGTTTGGGGTTTTTTAAAAAACTAGTAAAAAAAATGAAAAAAACTAGAAAATCTGGGGCTCAAATAAAAAGCAACTATTCTTTCTCAAAGACTTAACAAACCCCGGTTTTGGGAGACAACTGCTTACACAGTTTGAAAGCGCCCCTAAGAAGCTAAAATGAGAGGCTCTGGTTGGGCAGGGCGAAGTCTTAGAGATTAGAAATTTAAAAAAGGCTAATAAGCACCGTTTGTTTGGCAAGGCTTAAAATTTCCCCAACCTTTGGAGTTGGTTTTTAAAGAGAGCAGTTTTAAAAAAATAAAAAATTCAGACAACCCAAATTTTTTCCATGTGGCGTTTTTTCAAGGCTGCATCATGTCCCCGAACAAAGCAAAAAGTTACTAACTATTGGGAATAAAGGCCCCAAAACTTAAAAATTCAATGGAATAAACCTTTCCCGGGTTGTGTAAACCAAATTTATCATTTTTAAGAACAAAACCCCCCAATAACTGTTAAAGTATCCCCAAAGGGGGAGGAAAAAAATTTGGTGCCAAATTTAAAATGTCCCCAAACCGTCCAACAATAGGCAACCACCAAAAGGGCCGTGGGCTTAACCTAATGTTTTTTGCCACAGGCGCCCCATTCACATTTATACGCACAAAGACAGATTATTAAACGCAAAACTTCAAAGCATAACATAAACAAGAATTTTGTAGAAAATTTTTAACAAGAATTCAAAACCCCAAGCCGCCTTTTAACAAAAAAAACATTGTAAAAATTTTTGTAGACTGTAAGCCCAAAATAACTACGGGCCCCCCCAGGATCTAAAATTTTGTTTTTAAAACTGGAAACGGCTCCCCAAAAATTTTCCAAAACTTTTTTACGCAGACTTTGATCGCTTATTGTTTTCCCTTTTTAAAAGGGGCCCCACCACAAAACTTCGAAAAAAAGTCTTAATGATTTAAAAAATCAATTTTTTCCCTTTTCCTTTTAATTTTTGTTAGGTCGGAGGCGTTTATTCAGAGCCCGAAAATTTTATAGAGGAAACCCGAAAGCTTTCAGAAAAATTCTTAAAACGCAAAGCAGCAAGTTTCTAACGCCCGTTCTAAAATCTAAACTTAACGAAATCTAATGGCGCCCGAAACCAACAAAAAGTATGAAATCGCCCCCGCATTGGGTTTGGGTTTTCGGGTTTTGACCCAACGCCCAAAGTGTAAACCCCCCCGTAAGAACCATATCACATTAGGGGAAGTTTTTAAGGGGCAGCGCACATAAAAGCAATCTTCAACCCAAAGTTTTATCCAAAAAACATTGGGAAACTGCCCCTTTTTCTTTCAACAAAATTGCGAGGTTATACTCTCACCTTATAATGCAAAACAGTAACCCCGCGCCTTCCGGGTATCAAGCATTGCACAGTCCCCTCAGAAAAAATACATGGTTTCACTTTTTAAAAAACCCTGTCTTTTTACGACCTTGCAACACATGATGGGGTTTAAAAGAGGCAAATGGCTATGTCCTTTAAAATCCGCCCAAAAACGAAAAATATTTTTTCCCCAACTCTTGTTTTTAAAAAGGGGGTTTTTCCCTTTTGAATACATGAACAGTTTTGGGGAAAGGGTTTACGAAGATACACTTCCGCCTAAAAGGGGCTTCTTTTCTAGTCTTAAAAAGGGAAAGGAAAATCATGATTCTGATTTCCAGCATGCCCAAGATGCGTGGGAGAGTTAAGTGTAAAAAGGGTGGGGGACTATCAGACTTTCCCACTTGATGGGGAAAGTTTGTTTTTTTGGCGGGCGTCTTTTAAAACTATAAAAAAAGACCCCATGAAACATTATAGCCTAAAATCCCCGCGCATTACATTTTTGCGCCCGGGGGAGCTGGGATGCTTTCTTTAAAATTTTCTGGGGTACAGATTGGTTTATTGTCCCACCTACCAATGATTCGATGATTGAAAACGGATTGCGGGGGGGAAATTTATAAAGGCGTCGCATCATTACTGTAAAGCAAACAACAAATACCTTTGATTAATGACCAAATAAAAGGTCTAACTATCTCCCGTAATTTTGATGCAAACAATCTGTATGGAAAGGGCCAAAGGCGCAATCACTTCCGTTACGCAACTTTAAAAAGTACACAGGCGGGGATCCGAATAATATTCAAAGGCATTAAAGTGGGTTTTGGGGATTTTTTCGCCAAAAAAACAGCGTGGGTTTTATTTTAAAAGTGACTTAGAAAATTTCCCCTGAACTCCATTTACCTTCATAAAAACACCATTAGCAGCAGAAAAATTAAAGATGATCCCAAAAGAACCACCCCAAACTTGTGCCTAATCTTCGAGGCAAAAAAAATTAAAGTCCCGTCATTACAGACCTTTTTGCCAAATTTTTTTTAAGACATGGGTTGAAGTTGAAGCAGTTCATCGCAAAAAATTGCTTTTTATCAAGAACATTCAAGAAAACCAACATCAAGAAGAACACTGACCTCAAAAAAAAATCCACAGATGCTTCAAAAAAAAACTTTTTCAAACTGATGAACAACAGCTTTTTGGAAAGACCATGGAGAATCCCCCCACAAGCGCCCAAAAATGTTTAGATTAATTTACCAGAGAGAAAAGAACAATTAAGCTGAAATTTAAAAACCCCAATTAAAAGGACCAGAAAAAATTTTATGACGCTTTTTTTGGGATAATGCTGAAAAAAAAAAAAGTCAAATTGGGCAAACCGTTTTATTGGGTTTTTCCGTTTAGAAATTTTCAAAAACTTTTTTATGTTGGAGTTTTTTTATACTACTTTTTTAAAACCCGTATCCAGAGTCCCCAAACTTTACACAGATACAGATAGTTTTTTTAAAAAGATACCCCAAATGAAGACTCTATAAAGACATGGAAACCGAAGTACAAAAAGGGGGTGGGGGTGGGGACGACACATCGATTACCCAAAAAATTCGCCTTTGCATTCATCCGTTAATAAGAAGGTTTAGGAAAAATGAAAAAAAGAATTATCTTTAAAAAAGGGAAACAAGGGGTATGTGGGGGTTTAAAGGGAAAAAATGTACAGTATTTCGAGCCAGGAAAAATCATTAAAAAACAAAAGGAATAACCCCCCAGTGTTGTGCATCAAACATTTCACATGACCCAAAAACAAATTCATTGTTGGGCAATAAAATTTCATCATGTTTAACGTTTAAAAAAACGATCAACTACAAGAATCAACACAACCCGTTGTAACAAAAAAGTCATTAGGGTAGAAAAAAAACAAAAAAACGGGGGTTTGTTAACCAAGTTTTATATGCAATTGGGGACTGGAGAACCGAAAAATTTAAATTTAAAACGGGGAAAGTGTCCGGGGGGAATTTTCTTTTTTTCATTCCCTTTTTTCACAAAAGACTTTGAGGGGCTGGGTTTTTTTTTTGTGTCATTCTCGAAAAAAAATACACGGGGGGGATTCAATTTTTCAAATTTTTTAATTTCCCTCGGGGCAACACTCCCAAAATTTTATCGGGGGCCCCCGATGGGGAAATGTCCCCTTCGCTTTCCCCCCGGGAAATAAAAGGGACCTTACTTTCAACCAAATGGTAAAAAAGTTTGCCCGGTTGTACTGGAGTTCCTTTACCCAAAATTTTTTGTTTTCTTTTGATTGCTTGTACGGGGTTTTAAACCCCCTTTTAAAAACTTTATTTTTCAAAGCGCGCAAAAACTGAGGGGGAATCTTCTAACCCTTTTTGTTTGCGAGAATTGCAACAGCTCTCTTGATACGGGAGGGAAAAAAATCTTTCCCGCTAACTTTTGTTAAAATTTTCAACTAAACCTTGATCTGTGAACTCCCCCCGGGAAAGCCCCCTTTTAATGGTAACTCTAAAAATTTTTAACAAAAATTTTTTTTACTTTTCCTTTTAAAATTTTTTTTCCATCATCGACTTGAAACATGCAAAAGGGGAAAATTAAGGGGGCCCCCGTTTGGGTTTTCAGGTTTTACCAAAAAGCAAAACCCAAAACACTCTTTTGTGAAAGCTCCGCTCTTGGGTTTTTGAAACCATGCAATGACTGTGGGGTGGGGTACTTTTTTTTCTTTTTTGTCTAATCGTATCAAGGGTAAATATAGAAACCATTTTATGGGGTTTTTTTCGGGATTTTATTCACAAAGTGGGTCTCTGTTTCGTTTGGGCCAGGGAAATAAATTTGCCAAACGCTTGTTTAAAATAACCAATTTTTTTGCTATTTTTCACGACTCCCGCTGCTTGGCTTTTGCTTTTTAATTCTGTGATGCCCTTCCCAAAATCCTTTGGGGGAATAATAAATTTTTTTCATTTTTTATTCCCCAATAAATTTTGTTTCAACAAAATACACACGTCATACCAAAGGCAATAAACGCATTTTTGCATCTTTTGTTTTTCGAAGGTTTTAAAATCCCCTGAATTTTTGGGGGGGGGGGGAATGTCGGACCCGGGTTTTCCTTTTTTAAATAGATTTAAAATTTTTTATTGCTTGATCACATCTTTAAATATGTAACGCTGCCCCTTTTTTTTCAGTGTGTCCTTAATAAAATCTAACTGCTCAATTCCTTTTGCTTTTTATAGGCGGGCTTTGCAGCTGGGAGTTGCTCCATAGCTTTTTTTATTCTTTTTTTCTCGCCGCATCCCGCGTTTTCTAAATGCGAAATTAATTCCCCTAAAAACAAAACGCTTCACCACAAACCCACCTAACATCATTAAAGAGTGAAAGGGCCCTTTTTTTATAAATGTTTTTTTATTTACATGTTTATACTGTCCCGGGAAATTTTTTCCTTTTTTTACTAAAAAACTTTTGTGGCCCAAACCCAAGCTGCAATGATGCAATCAGCTTTGCGAATTTTCCCCAAAGTCTAGTTTGCCAAGAACTCGGTTTTTAAATTTTTAACAAGTTTTTCCAAACTTTTGGGGTTTTCCCCACACTTAACCCTCCAATAAAAGCAAATGTATACAAGGGTTTGGGAACATTTTTCCGTGCTCATTTTTTTAAAAAAAAAATAAATTTAATTTAAAAAAAAAACATGAACATTTATGATCTACAACACTACAAGGGGGCCCAAACCCTTCCCCAACCCTTTTGAAAGACCAAGTTTTTAAAGGGCCCAAACTTTAAAGCCAAAAAGGGGAGGTGTAATTTTTTTGGCAGCGTGTGGAAAAACAAAACAGTTCCTCGGAAATGAATCAAACAAGAAAAGATTCAACAATGGGCCCCGCAAGACATTATAAAGTATCATAAAGGTATGAAGCCAGCGGGGGCTAGAATGGTGAAAAAATGGGGGCAAACGGTTTTAGTTTTTTTTCCCTAAACTAGTCAGTAGATTTTTTCCCCATTTTATTCTGAAACAAGATCTTACGTAAAGAAAAAAACGCAAGATCCTTTTAACAAAATCCCTTAGAGTCTCTGGGGGGGATCCCATACAAAGATTTGGGAAAATTGTTATCGCCAATTTAAACATTGGGGTTAATAACTTTTTTAAACATATAGATTTTTTTTTCCCTTTAAAATAAAACTGGAAAATCAAAAGGGAAAACAAAAACACTGGGGAAACCCGGGGGAGAAAATTTAAACCCGCCAGAAAATTTACAAAAACGCTGAATTTAGGGGGAGACCATTAAAAATCCTGGGCGTGTTTAAGCAGGAAAAAAAATTAAACAGAGTGGGAAAAGAAAAAAATAAATTAATTTACAAATATAACTCATAATGAAAACAAACAAACCCCCCAACGCCAAACAAGTTGTTCCCAAACCAGCATAAAAACTTTAAAGGGGATTTTAAGGGCGCCAAAGGCTTCAAAAGGGAAAATTGAACTTTAAAAATGTTGGGCCCTTTTTGGCCCCTTGCCGCTGCCCGGGGGGGGTTATTTTCCCGTTATAAAATATATAAAGAAGGCAGCCAAAAAAAAAAGCAATCAAAAAAATCTGAACCCCTAAAAAACAGAAAAAAACAGCAAAAGCCAGAAACCCTCAACAACAAAAGATCATTTTTTATCCCTTTATAAAAGCAATAAAATTTTTTGGGAAATTAATTTTAAATTTTTTTTTTTTAAAAAAAGATCATGGCTTTTTATAAAAAAATAAATCAATAAATAAAGAAATGGAATCATAAAAAAACATTTCCATAGACCAAAAATTTTAATTTAATGGGGGTTGCTTAGGGTGTAAGAATTTCATTAAGATTCTAAGCAGAGGAAAGCGACAAGCCCTTCTCAACGATGACACGGGGTTTTTTTTAGGCGTTGGGGTACTATATTAGGCAATTTTCTATTAAAAAAAAAAACAAGATTGTAAATTTTTTATAATTAAAAAACTTAAAAAAAAGAATTTGGGTTTTACTTAAAAGGGGTGACTTTAATCAAGGGAAATTATCAAGAACTTTTATCAAGAACTTAAAAAGTTACTTTATAAGAACTTATTTGGGAAATTGAAGGAACTTAATTAAAAACTTAAATTTTGAACTTGGGGTTACTTAAATTTAAAAAATTAATTAAGAACTTCAAGGGGGTAGGGTTTTTTTGGTGTACACAGGGGGGGGGGGGGGAGGACGTCGGGGGTGGGGGGGGGGTGGGGGGGCTGCGGGCGTGGGGGGGGGGTGGGGGGAAATGGTGCGGGGGTGGGGTGGGGGGGCGGGGGTGCGTGTTTGGGGCTCGCACCTTTGATTAAATTTTAAGAAACCCAATGTTCAAAAAATTTAAAAGTTAAATTTTCAGTAAAAAAAACAAAACAAAAACAATAAAAAGCACACACGCACAAACATTTAAAAAATAAAGGGAAATGCTTGCATAGGGGAAAAGGGGAAAGGGGTTTTTTGGTTGGCGCTTAAGCGCCAAATTTAAGCCGGCGCCGGGCTCCTGTCAACTGAAGATTATTCCCAAAACAGCCAAACCCAAATGCATTTATCAAAAGCTTTTATTTTAAAAAACAAAAACATTGAATAAAGTTCATTCTGCCCCCCGCCCCAAGCACCAAAAAAATTTAAAACAGAAAGTTTAAGGAACAGTGGAAAACCCGTAAACACAGCAATATATACAAAGTCATGAATGCTTGGGGAAATTTTAAGGGAGTCAAATCTAAACAAACCCCACCGCTCCGCCTGGCGGTATCTAAAAAAAAGATCTTACGCCCGGGGTAGGGCCCGCAAGGGTCTTACAGTCGCGCGCACTGTTGCTAAAGCAGCAACTCTAAAAACCCCGACCGCTCCTGCATGACGTATCAAAAAAAAAGATCTTAAAACCCGTGAAAAACGGCTTGCCACTGTGACCCTTTTACTGCCTAGGGAAAAGCGCTGGGAAAAAGCTTTCTACTGTGACCTTGGCCGGGTCTAGGGTTTGGAACGTTAGTTCTCTGATCACTTTACCTATTTGGGGTGGCCCCTCTTTTCCACCGGGGTTGCAAAGGCTTTAAAACAGATTTTCAAACATAAAATTTCTGTAGCCAAACTTTTTGGCAGCTCTAATCGCCCCGTAGTAGTCCTCCAGCTTGTATATTTAAAGCATTTATATGAAGAAAGTGCTAGCCGCACACTACCCTCTCCCTACTTTGGGAAATGTACTAAGGCCCCCCTAACCCAAACTAGTTTTTTTGCCAAACATTCGAAAATCGCCATTCGTTTGCATAAAGGGAAACCCCTTTAAGGGAGATAAAATGGTTTTGAATTTAGAAAAGTTTTACACTTTTTAATACACAGATTTAGCTTTCCACATAAACACTGAATCCCGAGTTAACCAAACAATCAAGTCCCAATACAAACGAGAAAAAATTTTTAAAAAGGGGAACACAAAAAAATTTTTAAAAAAAGTTTTTTAAAACGAATCCCCCCGTGTTTTTTCCTCCCCCCTAAAAATGAACGCCATGTTTTTTTTAAAAAAGGCTTTAGCTGTCTCAAGCCAGCCCCCAACCAAACCAAAGCGGATGGTTGTTTGGGGGGGGGTCGGCCCCGGGTTTTAACATGCAGCCCATTTTAAAGATGGAAACCTCTCATCAATAGTCAACACGTATTTAAAAAAGCACATCTTTTTTCATTTCCCTTTAACCCAAAAAACCTTTTAAGAATCATCATTTCCAAAGCAGTTTGTTCCCCTTTTTTTGTTTTCTAAAAACCAAATCACTCCGTTTCACCCCAAAGGGTTCGCCTAATTCTTTTAACAAATACTCTAACATGCCCCGTTTAAAGAAAAACTTATGGGCCCTAAAACAAACCTGTTTTTTCAGTAACGTTTTTTTGCCATTTTAAAATAAACACAATTTAAAAAACATTGGGGCACAACAAGCGCCGCAAACACTCCTTTTTGTCGGGGGCTCCCAAAAAACAATGGCGAAACCCCCTTTTGGGCGCGGACAGCCTCGATACGGGGTGTCGACGGGGAAAACTAGAATTTTCCCCAAACGCAGTGCAACCCAGCAAGTGTGCTTCGTTTCCCGCGCAGCTAGGCGCTCTGGTTTTCAAAAAGCCCAGCCGAAATTAAGTGATCAGGGTTTTTGCCCCGTGTCTGGGCCGGGCTGTGTACAAAGTTTGTACAAAGAAAATTAAATCCAAAGAAGGTGGGAAATTTTTGACATTTAATTGAAGAGAAAAAAGAGAAAGAGTGTGGGTTTTTGTGTGTGGTGTGTGTGTGGTTTTTGTGTGTGTTGTGTGTGTTTGTGGAAAAAATTCTATGTGTGGGGTACGTGTGTTGTGTGGTTTAAAAATAAAGTTGTACGAATTTCCCTGTCTTCCAAAACAAATTTAAAACATAAAGCGTTGAAAAAGTATTTTTGATTTAAAAACTTTTTCAACTTTTTGAATCCCCCCCTCCTTTTAAAAACCCGCGCTATAATTTCCATAAAAGCAAACTTACACCACCCCCGCACTGGGTTAAAAAAAACACCCCATTTCCGGGGAGGGAGGGGGCCGCAAAATAGCCAAATTAAAAAACTTACAAAACCCCCCGACAAGTTGACAGAAATGAAAAGAGAACCGTTGGGGAAAAAACACCCCTTTGTAAAATAAACGCGTTCTAGGTTACGCTTTCCTTTTTCCCAAAGGGGTTTCTCAAAAGGGGGGGTGAAACAGGGGGGGGTCCCGGCAAATTTCCCCCCACGCTACTTTTCTGAAAAGTTTAGTAAAAATTTGTATTGAAAACGATAACCCCACAAATAAATTTTTTTTGTAAAAAACGTTATTTGGGAAAGGGTTTCCTTTTCAGAGAAGGGGAAAACCCTTTTTTCCCGGGTTTACTTTCGCCCCCAAAAAATGGTTTAGGGGGGAAAGTGACCAGAATAAGGTTTTTCCCCGTTTTCTGAAGAGAGAGAGAGAGAGAGAGAGGAGAGAGAGAGAGAGAGAGAGAGAGAGAGAGAAAAGAGAGAGAAGAGATGAAAATTATTTAGGGTAGGCCCCAGCCCCTTCTAAGGGGGTAACAACAAAAAATCAGCATGAAAGTATGAAAACATCAAAACCCAAAATTTTTACTTTGAATGTAATTGGGGGGAAAAAAAAAGCAAAAAAAAGATACTTTAAATGGATGATTAAAAATCTAAATACACATGTTCAAAGAAGTCTAATCTACTGACCTATACATTAAAACCCAAAATAGGATATCCATGTCCATGTAATATTGGGTGTCAAAACTTTGTTAAACTAACCAAATAGCTTTGCCCCCTTAAAGGGTTTTTTAAATACATGCCTAAATTCCCCCACAATAATTATATTTTTTATTCGTCCCTTTTAAAAGAGTCCCACAGGGAAATGACTGGACTTTCAAAAATATTTCCCTGGAAAAAACATTCCTGCGAAAGGGCACTGAAAGCCGAGCAACGAACAGAAATGAAATTTTATTTTCATTTGTCTTTCCACATAGCCCGGGCCTGGGCCGATTGCGGGCAGAAAGTACAAAATTTCCCTGACGATGCTTTCAAAATCGAGACACCAAATTGAACTTCGTCTTTTAATTTTTTTAATGCTGGCAATATCAATGAAAGATATTTTCGCAATTATTAAATGTTTAAACTATCTGCACCAAAGGACCCTCAAACACTTTCCAGAACATGTTTATGCCAGTTTTTGCCAACTGTTAACAAAAAGTCTTTTTCGAAACAATTGGGAAAAAAATTAAATTTACATTTCCACACCCTGGGTTTTGCCCCCCCAAATCCAAAACCATTTAGAAACAAGGGGCCCTTTCGAACATTTGACGGCCCTGTGGTTTTGGGGGCCCGTGGGAAACCAACCCCAAAATAACATTTTTTTAAGCTTTTAAAGGGAAAACTGGTTATCAAACACCGCGATAACTTTTGGCCCGTATCTGATACCCTGTACACTTTAATTTTTTGAAAATGGGGGAACCGGGGTTCCAGGGGAAACTCCATAAACAAAAATTTATTAATAGTTTTTTTAAAGGTTTGGGCTCCTAAAAATTTTTTTTAGAGCATAAATAACCATTCAAAATTAAAAAGGGGATTCCTTTTTTTAACGGGCTCAACCTTAAAGGGGTTGCTGACCCAACAATTTTTTTTAAAAACCCACAAAAAAAATGGTCTGGAGAATGATTTGGTTTGGTTTTTCAATTTTTTTAAAAATATTCCAAGGGAATTTTTAATTAACGAACCAAAATTGCCCCGAATTAAAAAACCCTATGAGTTGGGATGCTTACTTAAAGTTTACTGGAGTACAGATTGATTTATTGTCTGATTTACCAATGATTCAGATGATTGAAAACGGATTGCGTGGAGGAATTAGTATGGCGTCGCATCATTACTGTAAAGCAAACAACAAATACTTGGACGATTATGATCCCAGTAAAAGGTCTAACTATCTTATGTATTTAGATGCAAACAATCTGTATGGATGGGCAATGGCGCAATCACTTCCATTACGTAACTTTAAAATGTACACAGGCGGCGATCCGAATAATATTCAAAAGCATTAAAGTGGTTGGGCAGTTTAACGCCTGATCAGCAGCGTGGTTTCATTCTAGAAGTTGATTTAGAATATCCTCATGAACTCCATGACCTGCATAATGACTATCCATTAGCAGCAGAAAGTCTAAAGATGGATCCAAGAGAGCCGCCTAAACTTGTGCCTAATCTTCGAGGCAAAAAAAATTATGTCTGTCATTACAGACTTCTACAATTTTATTTAAGACATGGGTTGAAGTTGACAGCAGTTCATCGCATATTGCTTTTGATCAAGAACAGTTCATGAAACCATACATCATGAAGAACACTGATCTCAGAACTAAATCCACAGATGCTTCAGAAAAAGACTTTTTCAAGCTGATGAACAACAGCTGTTTTGGAAAGACTATGGAGAATCCGCACAAGCGCAAAGATGTCAGATTAGTCACCAAAGAGAACGAAGCAATTAAGCTGACTTCAAACCAAATTATCAGGACTTCAGAAGATTTCATGATCACCTTTTTGGCATAATGATGAAAAAAAAGAAAGTCAAATTGGACAAACCTGTTTTTATTGGGTTTACTGTTTTAGAATTATCAAAGCTTTTGATGTTAGAATTTCTTTATGACTACTTTAAGCCCTGTATCCTGAGTCCAGAGTACTTTACACAGATACAGATAGTTTTGTTATAGATATCCCTACTGAAGACATCTATAAAGACATGGAAACGAAGTAGCTAAAGGGCATGCAGGATGGTATGACACGTCCGATTACCCTAAAGACTCGCCTTTACATTCAATTACTAACAAGAAGGTTTTAGGAAAGATGAAGGATGAATTATCTGGAAAGGTGATCAAGGAGTTTGTTGGTTTAAGGTCAAAAAATGTACAGTATTTCGAGCCAGGAGAAAATCATTAAGAAAGCAAAGGGAATATCTCGCAGCGTTGTGCAGTCAAACATATCACATGACAACTACAAAGAAGCATTGTTTGGCAATAAGACTTTTCATCATGACAACGTAAAACTGCGATCTAATCTACATGAGATCAACACAACAGTTGTAACAAAGAAGTCGTTAGATAGAACAAACACACAAAACGTGTGTTTGTTAATCCAGAGTTTTCATATGCATCGGGCACTGGAGGACCGCATAAACAGGGGGGTTTATATTTTTCATCAACTTTTATTATAAGATCAATCATAGCTTCATCCAATTCATTTAAATCTTTTTCATGTTTGCTTGACGCGTTCGAATTTTTTTTATTATTTCAAGATATTCTTTTTCCCAATTTGGGGGTTTAAGTTGTAGGTGATCTGGATGATTTAGCATGCATTGATTAATCCCCGAAAATGTTTCCTTAATAGCATTACACGCATGAAATGATTCCCGTATCATTTTCAAGGTCTCTTCCTTTACCATTCTTGTTTCGTTCTGCACTTCCTTCTGAGCTTCCATTTTAAACTCAAATATTTTACGTAAATTAATTAAAGCGGAACAGTGTCTGGTGGGATTATCTGCAGTTCTTCCTTCGCAAAAGATCTTTGAGGAGCTGGTTGTTTGTTGTGTCAGTTTCTCTTACATAAAACACACGGGGGCGGATTCATTTTTACAATTCTTTTTATTTCATATGGACAACACTGCCAAACTGGAATCTGTTGGCCCTGATGGCGAGTGTCCCCATCTGCTTCCCCCGGTAAATAAAGGTACCTTACTTTAAACCAAACTGGGGGGGGGGAGTAATAGTTTGCCGGATGAAGACTCTCCTTCACAACATCTATTGCTTTTCTTTTGATTGCTATGTACTGGTTTTTATCCTTTAAATTCTCCATTATATCATGCGCGCAAAACTGAGGGCAGTCATCTACCCATTCTGTGTTCGAGAATTGTCAATAAGGCTCACTGTGATACTGGTAGGAAGAAAAGTCTTTCGGATAACTGTTTGTTAAAGTTTTCGACTAAAGCCTGGTGAATCTGTGACCTCCTGGAATGCCTCTTCTAATGGTAACACTATGTTTTTAACAACAATAGATTCACTTGCCCCATCAATTCTTTTCCATCACAACTTGAAACAAGCGAGGGTAAGTTAGAGCGGCCTCGTTGGTAAATAAGTTGTAATGGCGACCGCAACAGCAGAAGCACTCCTTTTATTGTGTTAATGGTTTCCGCATCTTGTATCTTGAAGCTATGTCAATGACTGACAGCGCTACTTAAATCTTTTCTCGCTAATCGTAACAGAGGGTAAATATAGAAGATTCCATTTGCTGGGTGTTTCGTTTGGAGTTTGTATTGACAAAGTGTGGTCTCTGTATACGTCTAGCGCTGTAAATAAATTTGCCAAATCGCATTGTTCAGATCACCATTCTTTAGCTGTTTGTTCACTAACTCCAGCTCTTGGCCTTAGCTTTTTAATTGCTGTTATTCCCTTCCAAGATCCATTTTGGCGACAAATAGATTTTGTTCATTTTTTACTCAGCCAATATTATGTGCAACAAAATACACATCAGTCATACCAAAAGACAATAAACCCGATTTCTTGCATCTTTGTTTTTTTCTGATGGATGAAAAAAGAGTCGCTTAAATTTTTTGTGGGGGCAAATGTTCGCGATTGGTTTTGCCTGGTTACTAGATAATATTGTTTTATTGCTTGATCAACATCTTTAAATGTGTAAGCTGCATGGCCCTGTTTTTTTTCAGAGTATCATTAATAAAACTCTAACTGCACAATTCTCTGCTTTTCATAGCGGACTTGTGCTGTCCAGCTAGTGCTCCACAGCTTTGTTATGTCTTTTTTCTCGCCTGTCATCTCGGCAGGTTTACTAAAATGCGTATGTAACTTTCCACTAAAAGCGAGCGCATTAACACAAGCGCCGCTATCATCATTACGAGTGAAGCCCTTTTTATAATTGAATTTTTTATTTACATATTTAACTGTCCTGGGAATTTATTCCTTGCTCGAACTAGAAAATCTTTCGTGGCAAACGAAGCGGCAATATTAGCAATCAGCTTTGGCTGTATCCTCAAGTCCAGTTTGCCAAATCTGCGGTTTAAATTTCTTACAAGCTATTACCAAGCAATGAGTATCCTTACACTTAGACCTCCACTAACACAGACTTTACACAAGGTTAGCAACAGTTTTTTCGGGTGCTCATTTGAAAATAAAATAATTATAATTATTAAAAAAACATGAAACATGATGATCTACTACAGCTACAAGGTGCCTAAACCTTCCTGAACTTAATGACTGACCAAGTTGTGATCAAGCGATTATGCCCAAAAAGGAGAGGGCAGTATTCTTTGGCAGCATGTGGGAAGAACAAAACAATTCCTCGGAACTGAATTGCACATCGACATATTTCAACAGATTCGCCCGCAAGACATTTTAAAGTATCATAACAGGTTTAGAAGCGCAGATCCTAGCTGGGGGTCCTAGAATGGTAAAAAGTGGTGGGGCAAACGGTATCTTAGTTTGTACACAAACTAGTCAGTAGTTTTGGCTCCCTTTGATTCTGAACCAAGATCTTACGGTATGATTTAACGCATGATCCATTTTTAAACAAAGTCATTAAGTCTCTAGGATTGGAATTTAATACTACAGATTTGAACATTGTAATCGCCATTATCATGGAATAATAACTTTTAATTAATTCATACTCGATTTTGTTTCCCTTCAAATGAACGAGCCGAAAATCATCAACCAGAATCAGGAAACATAGAATCAGGTGAGAAGTAACCAAGCCAGAAACAGCAGAAAACACTGAATCAGTGGGGGGACCAGTGAAAAGCTCCCATCCTGGCGTTTTAAAGCAGGAAAAAAAATTAGGCAGAGTGGAACAGACAAAAAAAAATTAATGTTACAGAATATAACTCACATGAAAACATAACACCGCCAGCGCCAGAACAAGTTAGATTCAATGCCAGCTATAAAAACACCATGTGATTTCAAGGCCCTACAGCAACCAAAGTCTTTTTCATGGAATATTGAACTTAAAATGTTGCCATTTTTGCGCCATTGCTGCTGTTGGGGCAGTTATTACGGTATAAAATATATACACAATGGCAACAGAAACAAAAGAAATCAAAAAAATCTGAGCCACTAAATGCAGAAAAAGACACCAGCACGCCAAAACCGCCAATAACAAAGCATCATTTTGATCCATTTATAATGGAATAATATTTTAAGAACTTAATTTTAATTTTTTAATAAAAATAGATCATGGCGTATATAAAATGATGGTGTCAATAAATAAAGACATGGAGTCTATAAAAGCATTTCCATAGACCAGAATTGTAATCAATGCGGTTGCTTCGGATGTAAGACCTTCCTTAAGATCTATGCAGAGAACGCTGAGCAAGACATCCTCAACGATGACACGTTTTTTTTAGGCGTGTGTGTACTATATTAGACATCTACTATTTAAGATAAAAACATAGCTTGTATTTTTTTGATAATTATAAGAACTTGAATAAGAACTTGGTTGTACTTAGAGGATGACTTAATCAAGAACTTATCAAGAACTTGATCAAGAACTTAGAAGTTACTTGATCAAGAACTTATTAGGAACTTGAAGTAACATAATTAAAAACTTAATTAAGAGAACTTGGTGTGACTTAATTAAAAACTTAATTAAGAACTTGGGCGAACTTGGGGTAGGAGTGTTGTGGAGTACACAGGGGGGTGGGGTGGGCGGACGTGCGTGCGAGGGGGTGGGTGTGGGGGACCGAGCGTATGCGTGGGGGTGGGGTGGGGGGACGTGGCGTGCGTGGGAGGGGGTGGGGGGACTGCGTGTGCGTGGATGTGTGCGCGCACCATAGATAATATTATAAGAAAACAAATGTTCAAATATAATATAGATATTATCAGTAAAACACCAAACCAACAACAATAACAGCACACAGACGCCACAAACATTAAAAAATAAAGAAGTGCTTTGCATACGGGAAAATGGGAAAGGAATTTATGGATTGGCGCTTAAGCGCCGTAAATTCAAGCCCCGGCTGCCGGTCTCTCTGTCCAACATGAAGATTATTCAAAGCATCCACCAATGCATTTATCAAAAGCTTTGATTTCATACACAAGACGTTGAATAAAGTACAATCTGCGCCGCCCGACGGCAGCCAAAAAAGTTTGCAGCTGTACGTTAGAAGCGAAGCATGAAGGCCAGTACACACGAGCACAATATACACGCAGTCCTGAAGTTGCTTGGTGGAAATTCAAGGCAGTCCAACTCTAACAAACCCGACCGACCGCTCCCTGCATTACGTACATAAAAAATAGATCATAACGTCAGTGGTTAGGGCCTGCAGTGGTCTAACAGTCGCGCGCACTGTGCTAAAGCAGCCAACTCTAAACACCCCGACCGCGTCCGTGCATGAGCGGTATCTAAAAAATCGATCTTACGTCAGTGAAGAAACGGCTTGCCACTGTGACCTTTGACTGCTCTAGGAGAGCGCTGGAAAACGCTTCTACTGGTGCCTTGGCCGTCTCTAAGGTGGAGCGTTCGTTCTCTCTGATCCCCCACTTGACCTAGTTGCTGTGACCCCTCTTTTCTCAACCGGGCTTGCAACTACTGGCTTTAGCAGATTACAGCAGTAAATTGCTGTAGCCAAGCTTTTATGGCAGCTCCTAATCGCCAGAAGTAGTACATCCAGCATTGTAAATTTTAAAGGCATTTATCTGAAGAATAGTGCTAGCCGCACAACTACTCCTCCTCCATACTGGGAAATGTACTAAGCACTGCCTAACCCGATCTAGTTTGTTTTGCCGAACATTCGAAAATCCGCCATTTTTTTATCAAAAGGTTAGCATAAGGCACCCTTGAAGGCAATGAAACTGGTTAGAATTAGAAAAGTATACACATCTTAATACACAGATCAGCTTGCCACATAAACCCTGAATCTGTTAGTTAACACTCAATCAAGTCTAATACAAACTGAGAACATTTTTACTTGGGAGGAACAGCAAAAATGTTTCAAATATAAGTTTTTTTAGCAACGAAACAGCCGTGTTTACCTCCGCCTTAAAGAAATGAACGCCAAGTTTTTTAAACTGCTTTAGCTGTCATCAAGCCAGCTCCCAACCAATCAACGCGTGATGGTTTGTTTTGCTTCGCCGGCCGGCTTTATTAACAATGCAGCCATTTATTAGATAAGGAACCATCTCATCAATAGTTCAAACACGTATTAAAACTAGCATCATCTGTTTCATTACCTTGACCAACAAACCTTAAGATAGATCGTTCATTTCCACAGCAGTTAGTTTCACTTTTTCGTTTTCTACAAACACCTCTCCTGCCGGTTTCACAACATGCTTCGCCTAATTCTTTTCAACAAATACTCTAAACATGCAGTTAAAGTAAAACTTATGGCCTCGAAAACAAACCTTTCTTCAGTAACGTTTTAGCCATTTAAAATAACACAATAAAACACAGTGGACACAACAGAGCGCAGTCAAAACACGCCTTCTTGTGCGGTGGCTCCAAACAACAATGGCGACTCCGCGTGTCGCGTGACAGCCTCGATACGGGGTGTCGACGTGGCAATCTAGAATTTTCCAAATCGCAGTGCACCCCAGCAGAGTGTGCTTCGATTACACAGCGCAGGCTAGGCGCTCTGGTTAGCAAACACCGCCGAGCGTAAATTAAGTGATCAGTTTTTAGCCCCGTGTCTGCCTACTGGTACAAAGTTTGTACACAGAAATAGTCAGAAGAAGGGTGCGGATTTTATGACATTTAATTTGAAGAGAGAAAGAAAGGATAAAGAGTGTGTGTTTGTGAGTGTGTGTGAGTGTGTGTGTGTGTGTTGTTGTGTGTGTGTGTGTGTACGTATGTGTCTAAGTGTGTGTACGTGTGTGTGTGTGGTTTATATATAAAAAGTTGTAGCTAATCCCATGTCTTCCACACAATTTAAATCTATAAAGCTGTTGAAAAAGTATTTGGTATTCAAAAACTTTTTCTAACTTAGAATCCCCACTCTCTTCAAAACCTGCAGCTATAATTTGGCCATACGCAAACTTACACCACCACAGCACTGGGTGAAATAAACACCCCGAGTGCTTGGGCATTAGGCCACAACTAGCAATTAAAAGCTTACACCCCCTGACAAGTTGACAGTAACTGAAAAGAGACCTGGGAACAGACAAAACCGTTTGTTAATATAAAGCGCGTTCAGTTACGGCTGCTTTTTCCCTACGTTACTCTATTGGCGTGTTCAGTCCCGCTACTTTCCCCTACGCTACTCTCTGAAAAGTTTAGTAAATTAGTATTGGAAAACGGATAACCCAGCCACAGCAATGTTTGTTTGTAGATAATCGTTATTGAAGGCCTAACTTACAAGAGACAGGGAAACCTTTATCAGGCTCACTTTCGCCCCGAAAACTGGTTGAGGGCGAAAGTGAGCCAGAATGAAGGTTTCCCTGTTCTCTGAGAGAGGAGAGAGAGAGAGAGAGAAGAGAGAGAGAGAGAGAGAGAGAGAGAACGAGGAGAGGAGAGAGAGATAATGAAATTTTATTCAGATAGGCCACAGCCCCTTCTGAAGGGGGATTACAAGCAAAACTCAGCATGATACGTATGACAACATCCACACAAAGTTTTACAATAGAATGTATGGGGGGAAAAAACAGCAATAAAATGATAACTCAAATGGAGATGAATTTCCAATCAACTACACCATGTGCATGAAGTCAAATCACTGACCTAACATTAATACCATACTAAGGATATACCATGTACCATGTAATATTGGCGTGTCAATACATTTGTTAGCTAAGCCATAAATAGCTCGCCTCTTAAAGGCATTAATATAAATACATGCAAAAATTCCTCATCAATAATTATATTTTCAATTTCGTCATTAATAGAGTCACACCGAACTGACTGGACATGCATAATATTTACATGGTATACATTCCACTGATAGGTCAATGAAAGCAGAGCAGAAGACCACAGAAAGTGTATTTCGTATCATTTGTCTTTCACATAGCGTGCATGTCAGAATTGCGGTCAGACAGTACATATATCGTTGACGATGGTATGCATTTCTAATCTGAGACACCAAAAAAAAAAACTGAACTTCGTCATAAAATTTTTTATATGCTGTAATAACAAGTGAAAGATATGTGTCGCATTATTAAATGATTAAAACTATCTTCACCATGTACATCTAAAACTTAATTTCCAGAACAGTGTTCATAGCCAGTTTTGCCAACTGTTATCAAAAGTCTTTGACTGAAACAATTGCAGAAAAATATATCACATTTTCCACACCCTGGTAGCCCCACCAATCCAAACCATCTAGAAACAGGTCTTACGAACATTTGAGCCCATGTGGTTTTTGGTCCCGTAAATCCAACCAGACTAAATTTTATACAGCCTTTATTAAAAGGAATCTGTTATCATTCAATCCGCGATAACTTTAGCCAGTATCTGATACACTGTACACAAGGAATTTTATGTAACTAGGAGACGTCAGATATCTCCATAACAAGATCATTATGGTGTTTTTAATGAGGACTCCTAAAAATTTCTTTAGAGCATACAGATGGAACCTTTTCAACAAGAACAGCGGCAGTAATCCAGTCCCCACAGTTCAGCACCATAGAGAGGCAATTGGCTGCACCCGAGATCAATTTTTTTTTTTTTTTTTTTTTTAATTAAAATAATAGAATAAAATTTTTTTTTTTTTTTTTTTTTAAAAAAAAATATAACAATACTCTCAGCGAATTATTATTAAGTGCGAACAATCGTTGCAGAATTGATATCAAAGCATTTCTCGCTCTGCTTGCGAGATCTGTGCATGCAGCCACAAAACTAAGTCGGGTAGAAAAAATGATTACCAAGATATTTATAACCGTTAACGACAGCCATTTGCTCACCATTAAAAAACCATCTCTCTCGCGCTGCAAGGTGCCCTCCTTTTCTAAATACCACGACATTGCTCTTTTTCATATTTACTTTAAGGTGGAGTCTAGAAGCTGCATTACATAAATTGTTCAACTGGGTCTGAAGGCCAACTGGTGTTTCTGACAACAAAGCTATATCATCTGCCAATAACAAAATAAACAATTCAACTGTATCTGGAACAGTGTTGCACCATGTATTCCCTTCTCTATGATTTCTTGTGCTAATTCGTTGACAAACAAGGAACATAAAACAGGACTACGTGCATCTCCTTGCTTTACACCTTTTGTACAAACTATGTAATCTGTAAATTCACAACCACACCTGACCCTTGCTTTTACACAATTATACATGCTCTTAATACATCGGTAACATTTTACCCTTTATTCCATTCTTTTGAAGTACTGGCCAAAGTAATTTTCTAGATATGGAATCTGTCACAGTCGCTAAGCCGGACGGCCCTACCACCCCTACCCACGCCTATTACACACTACAGCAGACAACACAGCACACTAACACAGGTTTACAATCATGCACACTTCTTTATTTCACACACACACACACACTATGGCGCCACCACTCACGTCCATCCACAACCACACACCGGTATCCCACTTCTTCCCTGACCTACACTACCCTGCTACTACCCTGAGAACCTTAACCTATGCTAAAGCACCAGTTTCGGTATATCACTGCGACCCAGGGACGCAGAGATAGCCCGCACACGTGGTGGCTAAATACTAGGGACGAGGACCAACCCAAGGGACTCTAATCTCTAAACTACTACCACCCACACCTCTCCCCAGGACCCCCCCCCCCC
>CM031624.1:8396750-8409666 GCA_018398815.1 Conus ventricosus | reverse complement strand
AGTCTTCGGGACAAGTTAGCGGTGGTGGTGGCGCATTGAGATTGTGGATATCATTGCTGTCACTGTGGGTGCAAATTTCATAAACGTAGTGGTGTCCATATGTTAAACAGCAACTGATGAAACAAGCAAATGTGAGTGTATGTACACAAAATAAACCCCCCAATCAAGATACCCAGCATGTATTGGTGCCTGACAGTGATGTCAAGAGACTTCGTATCAAATCCTGTACTGTCAAAGGATTTGGTGCCACATTACTGAGATACCTGGTTGTACCACTGCTAGGGTACGCAAGGATTTGACAAGGAAGGACCAGTACATATGTAAAGCATAAGACTGTCGTTCTTTCGGGAGCAAAATAGAGTCTTTCCCTTCGGCAGTGTCTATGTTTGTACCGCTTATTACACAATTGAGTTAACCACGTGTGTTATTGATGAACCAGTCACTGAACTTATTTTGGGCAATCTTGCGGTGTCTCAACATCTGAAAAGTTGATACACCTACAGGAAGCTGATTCTACATTGACCCATTTGTTTCAGAGATCGTTGCTGATGTGCCTGAGCGGGTGAATGACGTTGTATATGTGCGAAGGAATGATGTGTTGTATCGTTTGTACCCTAAAGATGGTCAAGTTGTGGAACAAATTGTTGTTCCCATGGCTTTGCGTGACACAGTGTTGCAGACTGCACATGATTCTATGTTTTCAGGACACCGTGGGGTAAAACGTACTCTTCAACGTGTGTTGTACTCGTTCTTTAGGCCTGTGTCAGTGTACATGTTTCTAAATACCGTCAGTTTCTTTCTTTCTTTCTGCGTACGCAGGCTGATACTCCTGCGGACACTCCCTGTATAGCCAGGCAGTGGAGTTTTGTGTGTATGACCCTTTTTTATCCCGCCTACCGTCAGTCATGTGATGTCTGTGAAAAGATGACCCCAAAAGGTGGTTACCATGTGTCCCTTTACAACGCATGCCAGTCATTACTGAACCATTCAGTCGTGTTGCCATTGATCTTGTAGGACCGTTTTTGTGGGTCAAATTCAGGTGCCGGTATGTATTGACAGTCGTAGACGTTGCCACTCTGTACCCTGAAGCGGTAAATCTGAAGAAGATAGATACTATTTCTGTGGCAGAAGCGTTACTCTCATCTTTTCAAGGATGGTCTTCCTGACGAAATTTGTCTGATTGAGGGTCACAGTTTGTGTCAGACCTCATGAAGGAAATGTCCCCGGTTACTTTCTATTTCTTCATGTACTACAACTCCCTGTCACCCTCAATTCAATGGTCATCGTTTAGAGATTTAATGGAATGCTGAAAACCCGTTGACAAAAAAAATTGATTATTGAGAGACCATCTGATTGGGATAGGTATATTCCGGCTTTACTTTTTGCCAAAAGGGAATCACCAAATGAAAGTACAGGTTTTTTCACCATTTGAACTACTTTTTGGACGTTCACCTATGTCACTGTATAAGACAGTAGACAGGGATATATGTATGAATATATCCCCCTTTATAACCACCCCTTCCCCCATTTACCTGAGAGTACGAACGCCCACACAACAAACACACAGACAAGGAAAATATGGTGCACAAACAGAAGGCTTATTTGCATTCACACACGCACTCCTCACCAACAGAATGGCAGATGAAACACCAAGACCTCTATAATCCAACCCACGCAGGCAGTTTTCCCCACACGGGAAAAAATAACAAACAAAAAAAAACCCAAAGAATCCAACTATAACACCAATACACGACCATCAGCACTGGCCCCTTATCTACCGTGCACGCTGAAAATTTCACATTAATTACCCTTCTTCAGGGGCCCCCACACAACACACACCACAACACACCTCACCCACTGAAGCAATACCGAAAGGACGGGGGTGAATTTTTTACATCCCCTGGTAACCCCGGCTGAAATCCCAAACCCTTTTATACTCAAAAAACCGGATGCCCACGCGATTTTTTTCCCAAAAGCTGTTTTCCCTTAGCTAATTTTTTTTTATGTCCGGTGTCAACTATCCGTACACCCAAGTCAACCCCAAATATTCAAAAAAAAAATTGTTAAAGTGCCCGAAAACCCAATTTTCCCTTTTCAGTACTTCAAAGCCCCTGGGGGGTACTTGACACCGCAAAAAAAAACAAACTCCCCTCAAAAAAAAAAAACCAAACAAAACGGCAACACAGTGTTTCCCAATATAATCACGTAAAAGTTCTCTTGTTTCACGACGCCTCACCCCAATGTACTCCCAAAAAACAAAAGACCTGCATGAAGCTTTTGGTAAAGCACAGGAATTAAAAAAAATTGTGTGCTCGAAAGCGCGCTCCCCTTCTTCCCGGCACCAACCACCGCACATCACACGCAGATTTAGTGCATGACCCCTTAAGATGCTTGCCCCCCCTGAAGAAAAGATAGAGCTAAAGTGGAGGAACTGCCACACCCGGATGCGGAGGAAGGAGTCGGCGTCCCGCCCGGAAGCACCCTGCCGGCCCCAGGTGTGCCCTCACTCAGGAGAGGAAAGCAGGATAAGGGGGGTGGAGGTACACGACCCCCACCCCCGAGAGGCCGACCCTCCGGATTTGCTGGAGGGAAGGTAAAAAACTCGCGGGAAACCTGTGAAAAAGAAATGTCTTTTCTACAAAAATAAAGTTTTTCCCGCTTCACTAAAAAAAACTTCCGAGTGTTTTCATTTTTTGCATTTCATGTTGACTCACAAAATAAGTCCTGAGATGACACTCAAAACCCCAAAGTGCGACAGCTGAGGGAAATTTTAAACCATGACCTATAAAACCACACTTGACTAAAAATTCTCTCTTACCAAAAATTTTCCCAAAACCCCTTTAAACCAACTTCATGATTTTCCAAATTTCCCTAAACGGCCACAAACAAAATTGTAACCTTCCTTATAATAGTGATTATACTGTTGGTAAATCCCCAGATTCGTTCCCATCGAGGCTCCAAGACGTGATCAATAGGATCAAAATATATTAATAAAACGAAAAATCCGCCCTTTTAGGACCACCGACGGTACAATTCAGGAGCCTTATAGTAACATGCTTAATAGAATAAAACACATTTAAAAGCAAAAAAAAATTTAATAGAATTGAACCCCGGTATCCTAATTTCCTAGCGGGCACAACAAAATCCTCAAAGTCTCGAAATTATCAGCGCTGGGGACAATCCCAATTACAAAGTCGACAAGGATTTCCGAGCGCTGTTTTTCATTGTCCTAAAACTGCTACTGACCCCAAAATGCGCGGAAAAACTTTTTTGAATACTGGGACCCCGTCGACTAAAAAAACCATAATATATATTACCCCCCAATGTAGGCTTTGAGGCCCCCAATTCCTAAATTTTAAACCCCTTTTTATTATTATCATTGCATTTTTTTCTTTTTTTTCCAAACGTAAAACACCCGTCCAAGTAATCTAAAATTTTCTAGTGTATTTTTAAAAAATATGAATTCACCTGCAATCTTTAATAATATTGAAAAAAGAACAACTCTTTTATTAATTAATGATCCCCAAATTTTTCCTTTCCGCCCATCCCCCCGGTTTTTGTTCCCAAAGGGAAAACCCCCAAAAATGAACCTCAAAGGGCGTGTCTATCCCAGGGAAAACCCCACCCTCACCCATCGTAAACCTCCACAGCCCAACACAGCCTCGTTGCCTCTGTACCTGGCTCGACCGCGTGACAGTCCCTTTTTAAAATTAAAAGTTGGTCCCCGATCCCTGTACACTCTCAGAAAAAAACCAATTTTACAAACTTGAAAATAATATTCTGTAACTACCCAAATACAACTTTTGTTTTTGGCCCTAATACCCCTGTAACCGCACCCAATTTTTATCAGTGTAGAAAAAACGCACATTATTTCATTCCTATGTACGGTTTTTCCCCGACTTTAAATTCCGTTATATCTCTTTTCTTTTCTTCAAACTTTCCGCATTTAAATTTCCTCCCCCCTTACGAATTCCATAGAAAGAAAATTTAGAAAAAAAACCAAATAAAAAAATCCTCCATTGGGGAATGAAAAACAAAAGTTTATGAAACCATGATATCTGCAAACAAACCCAAATATACAGCCCCCCAGAATTTTGCTACTTTACACGTCACCTTGGACAAAACAGGAACGACACACAGGGACGACACCCCCAGTCGCCGGGACATGCCAAAAGCCAACGCCCTGGGGAGTGCAGAACCCGCCCCCTGAACACCCAAACACCCACATCAAAATCGGGGGCGCAACAGGGACGAACCCTCAGTTGCCGGACCTGCCAGACAGCCAAGCCTGGTACGAGAACCCGCCGTGAAAAAACCGAAAAACCGCAGTCTAAACCGGCGACACACAGTGGACGACACCCCCAGTCGCCCGGGACCTGCAGAAGCAACGCCCCGGTCATGAGAACCTGCCGTGAACACCGAAACACCCACAGTCAAACCTGGAAACCAAACCTTCGAAGTCGGTCGAGGGGATACCGGCCCCCCGCCCAAGGCAGAAACAAACTTGAGCACGAGGCCAACCCAACCTTCCGGAACGCCTAATTCGTACTGACTTCAGACCACGAGACACTCCGAATTCACCTCGGAAAAATCACAAGACAGCATCACATTCACGGAATTCCCCACTCACACGAAGAACTCCCGTTTTACGAGTTTTGTTTAACCCGTAAAAACCCCCTATCCGGCGAGCTAAAGTTCTCCTCCCTCCCCCCCCCAAGAGTTAAAGGTAAGCAAACCCCCGGGGAGGAAAACTTCTTCACGGCCACTGCCAACCTGGCAATGGCGGGCCCCACTCCACAATTTTTACTGAGGCGACCCCGTACAGTTGTGCGTGACAACCCAGGGCCCCTTGCATTCTTGCTAAAGTCAGGGGTGGATCCAGTGTTTTCAAGACCTTACAAAACCCCATTAGTGTACTTGTCGTGTTGCTCGGAAAAAATACAAAATGCCCAATCATAAAATTTTGATGCTAAGTGCGCTTATTTTTTGTGGGTGACCGTGTTTTGGGTGTTCAAAAGGTGATAAAAGCAAAATGCGTGTTTGTGGAAGGGCCCATATGCTTCTTGGAAAATGTTTTTGTTAACTAAAAAACTGACATGAAGGAGTATCAAGGTGTTCCCACAAAAATACACTATATTTTGACAGGTCAAAAAAAAAAGCATCAACAAAAAAGTGAAAAAAGACTCCGAGTTGATGGCATCTTTTTGCTCGAACGCGACATTGCTGAATTTACAAGTGGAATGTGTGATACTTCTTCCAAATCTGATGTGCATTTCAAAGACTTGAAACATGTGTGGTTCTAATGGACCTATTGTGTGTACCCCCGTGGGGTGCCGTGCAAAATGGTGGTAGGATGGTATTTTGTTACCCAATTATCTGTGCGGGAGAAACCAAAGAGGATGTGAAGATCGATGATAAACTGACAACTCAGGTAAACACAATGGGATAATTCTTATATGATTTCAAGGATGTTCTCACGGATCAACCTGGGAATACTGTGGAAGTGGAACCTCATAAAAGTCAATTGACCATGGATATTCCTGTGCGTGTCATATCATACCCTTTACCATTTGCTAAGAAGCAGGTGATTGAAAGAGAAGTGCAGGTGATGCTTGATCTGTGTGTTATAAAAGAAATCTACTTCCCTATTCCGCTCCAGTTGTCTTGGTATCCAAACCAGATGGTTCAGTGAGATTTTGTGTCGATTATACGGCACTGAACAAAGTCACATTTTTTTAAATTCTGAACCAATACCTGATGTTGAGGATTTGTCGTCACAAGCAAAGTATTTTGTAAACATAGACCTTACAAAGGTTACTGGAAGATTCCTATGGCAGAACAAGATGAAATCAAGACAGCATTTCAAACCCCATCTGGTCTCTTTCACTTTGTACGTATGCCTTTTGGACTGCAGAATGCTCCTGCAACTTTGCCAGAATGATGCGTAAGCTAAACTTGCATGAGATTTCTGCGGTCAGGTTTTTTTCATCATAATCTGTTGGCAGTGAAGTCCTGGAGTGCGCTCCTTTTTTTCGCTCGCTTATAGGTCTGCTTTCTTACTATAGGCATTATGTGCCAAATTTTGTGACTCTGAAACGCGCCTTTGACGGACTTGACGAAGAGTCCTAAACGTACTGCAGTGACTTGGACTGCTGAATGTCAGGCAGCTTTGAAAGCAGTACAAGCCATTTTGAATCGCTTCCCTGTACTATTGTTTCCAGATCTGTCAAAAGACTTGTGGTGCGAACGGATCCGAGTTCCTCAGGAATGGGGGCTGCATTGTTGCAGTTTCATGAGGACTTGCTGCATCCAGTGCAATTTGCCAGTAAAACATTTGCACAATCGCAAATCAAATACTCTACCATTGAAGGAGAATGTTTAGCAATTGTGTGGGCATTGTCAGAATTTGAACAATTTATGTCAGAGCGTACTTTCATCCTGCAGACCGATCATCATCCTTTGACATTTTTTCAAAGCGTCACAGACCAAGAACAGCCTCTTGTTATGGTGGCCTCTGATGATCCAGGAATTTTGTTTCAAAGTTGAACCTGTAGCTGGTACAACCAGTGTCTTGGCTGACCTTCTTTCTGCACAGTAAAAAGAAGGCAGACAAAGAAAACTGAGGAAAAAAAAGTAAAACCTATGCTGGTTCAGATTATGTATACAAAGTGTATAAACATAATATCTGGTTGTTCTTTTTTTGTTGTTCTGTTTTTGGGTTTTTTTACTGTGTATGTATATGATGATAATGCTTCTTAACCCATGGAATATTGATATGCCTGTGTTACTTTGAGCTGATTTGACATTGGGTATTGTACTGCGAGCTACAGTTAAATGTCTTGGGAAAAATGTGTCTTGCTTTTGGCTATTTGTTTTTCCTCATGAATATGTATTCTGGACTGGCGTATGTCTGGAACCTTGATGTGGTATTTCATTTTGATGCACATGTTTTAAGAATGTAATACTTCTTTTTTTCAAATTATTCATGGTAATGAATTTGATAATGATGTTACTTCTGTAACAAAAAGAATTGGATGAATCAACTTTTTTCATCGGAGGTTGAGGGGGTGTCATGACTAGTGATTCGATTTTTGTCATGAAGGGACTTGGAACATGTATTTGATGTGATGCTGTTGGAAAAAAATGGATAAATGTTTTGGTGAGTGTTTGCACTTGTGGTGTAGGCCCACGCTGTATGTACAGCTGTGTGATAAAAATCAGATTATGGTGTGACACCACATAAGTGAACATGATTTGGATTGAATAGGACGCTGAGGTTTGAATTATCAGTGAAACTCACTTTTGTGTGTCTGAGTGAATAACAATATATGAATCAGACCTGGAGATGGCTTGGACAAGAGAAGACCCTGATTCTTATAGTTAGTTTTTGTGGGGTCAGGGACTATAACTCCCTATTGCGTCTAGCTTGTAGTATTGCCTGTTAGGCAGAACAACCCTTGGGGGGTGCGAAAGTAGGACTTGAGGTCCTGTGGCCTGTGAGAGGTCAGCTATGTCCTGCAGCCTGTGAAAGGTCGAAGTGTAATTGCGGGCAGAAATCTGCTAGGATATTATCTTAGTGCTTGTTCCCTGGAGGTAAGTATCAGTTGGGGATGCGAGATCTTTTCTAAAAGGAAAGAGAAAAATTGAATAGATGTTGGGTAAGTGCGGGTTGACATACTTGGAATGACATTATTGATTTGTGAATAATTCGTAATTGATTTGTGGATAATCGCGTGTGTTAAAAAGAATTGGGAAAGCAACATATAAAAGCAACATGAATTTTCTTGAGAAAATTTCGCTTTTTAACCCCAACTGGAGGTGGGGGCAGCTTTGAGAAACAAAATGATTTGTGAGTACCCATTCGTGTTTATATGGAATTTTGTGTATGGAAGAGAAAAGGGGAAAAAAGGGTAAGAGAAAAGAATTCTTCTAAGTATTATTTACGGGACCTGGAGTTTCTTTTAGAACACCTCAGCGTCCAAGCCTACAGCAGCAGGGCCCCCCCTGAACAGTCTGGAAGAAGACTGTTATACCCAGCAACATTTAGTCTTGGATGACTGGAGTCATAGTGTTGAAGGAGTAAAAGTGGAAAAGAAAGAAAGCAATTTGTCATGATGTATTGACTTGGGAAGAGACGATTTGGGGTGTCATGAAATATTAATTGGATTTACGCATGCATTCATTTTGATTTTGACAATTATTATATTTAAAGGGAGCGTTAAAACCAAAGTTTGGTCCGTTAGTGTTCCTTTGAATGAATGGAGTAGATGCGTGTGCATGGAGTTAGCATGCTGAGTTCATGACCGAGAGCATGCGAACGTGGTGTGTGACTCTCTCTCCCCTCCCCTCCCCTCTCCTCTCTCTCTCTCCTCTCTCTCCCCTCTCTCTCTCTCTCTCTCTCTCTCTCCTCTCTCTCCTCTCTCTCTCTCTTCTCTCATTCCTACCAATATTCTAAGATTATGCTCTTGGTCTGTGTCTGTCTGTGTCTGTCTACCTGTCTCGCGATCTGTCTGTCTGCTTGTCTGTCTGTCTGCCTCTGTCTCTCTCTCAATCTCTGATCGAATGAAAGTTCTCTGAGATTTCAGTTCTGTGTGTGCATCTCTCTCTCTCTCTCTCTCTCTCTCTCTCTCCTTCTCTCTCTCTCTTCTCTCTCTCTCTCTGTTTGTCAGTCACCCTCTATCTCTGTCTCTACCTCTGTCTGCCTGTCTGCATCTCTCTCTCTCTCTCTCTCTCTCTCTCTCTCTCTCTCTCTCTCTCTCTCTCTCTCTCTCTCTCTCTCTGTGTGCCTCTCTCTCGCTCCCTCCATCTCTCTCTCTCTCTCTCTCTCTCTCTCTCTCTCTCTCTCTCTCTCTCTCTCCTCCCCTCTCATCTCTCTCTCTCTCTCTCTCTCTCTCTCTCCAGTATAGGCACAATGATACACTAACCTTGCTCAATAGTCAGGGGAAATAAATCATCGGAGAACTATGCACACTGACGCCAACGAAAATCATTCAATGGGAGCACGTAAAGACAATTTTTGGCTTGTACTACTACACATTTGCATATAAATCCAATCCGTCATTGCTTGAGCAAATGCTGTTTTCAGAAAAGTCTGACAATGTATTGAAAGTTTGTGTTGAGAAACAAGCCATGGACAAAGAATACAGTATTATCGTTCTCTTTAAACACACATAGTGTATGGCATGGGGAATGACAACAACACTGTTGCTAAACTGTTTCAGAAGAAATAAAAACATCGGAGTGCCTCTCTGCTGGTGAAACTGTGTTACAAATAAAAGAACATGGGTAGGTGTGCATCAATAAAGCGTGGCAAGAATGGGGACATGTCGATGTGTCATCGTGTCATTAGTGTCCGCGTATCGTTGTGTCCGCGTGTCGTTGATTCTATCAACCGACACTTCTCTCTCTCTCTCTCTCTCTCTCTCTCTCTCTCTCTCTCTCTCTCTCTCTTCTCTCTCTCCTCTCTCTCTCTCTCTCTCTCTCTCTCTCTCTCTTCTCTCTCTCTTGCTCGCTCGCTCATTCGCTCACTCGCTCTTTCAGTCTCTGTCTCCCTCTCACCCACCCCTCCCTCTTTCCCCTCTCTCTCTCTCTCTCTCTCTCTCTCTCTCTCTCTCTCTCCTCTCTCTCTCTCTCTCTCCTTCTCTCTCTCTCTCTCTCTCCCTCTTCCACCCCTTTTTCACTCACTGCCTTTCTATCCCTCCTCAGCAAAGGTCCTATCTAGATCTAAACATTTTATTATGTCACGTCACGTATGCCTATTTCTGCTTCCGTTCCTGTTGGACTTAACGTTCTGTATCACATACAAATGACTACATTGATCAGAGGTGAACGCGGGGGGAAATGTGTGGTACAGATGGGTTCCGCTATACGTGGCAACGTGAAAGTCAAGGTCGCTTTGTATCGCGATGCTGGCGGCGCACAACTGCCCTGCACGAAAAACAACGAATATTTTCGACAGAAATGATACCAGTTAGAACATTTGGGTGTTTCAACGCTCAGACCACCCTCACGAACCTGACTCAGATAGGGTGGAAATATATCGCATGAGACAGAAAAATGCTGGCAGATGTTGCTGACGACCCTACTCGCCCGAATCGCCAGATATATTCTGCGGCTATTGGTCGCGAACAGCTTCGTGTGAGAGTCCAGGGAGGAGACAGGCCGCCAATTCCATCGCATCAATCTGTGAGATAACAAGAAGGACATTGGTGCCACCTCTCCCAGAGGACGTTGATGATGTTCAAATTTATCCACCATCGAACGAAACCTGGAATGGGGATCGATTTCTCCTTCACCTAGATGGCAACTGGGGAATCGCTATTTTTGCAACAGAAGAGAATCTGCAAGCACTCGGGACATGCAGGACTGTCTGCGTAGATGGGACATTTCGTTCATGTCCCAGACCATACACTCAGATTCTCATCATCCTTGGAGATGTACGTTGGCATATCGTCCCACTTGTATACGCTCTCATGCAAACCAGAACAATTGGTGTGTATACCGCCAGGTCTTGGGCATCTGAAAACGAAAAATACGACAGCTGACACACCACCGATGGGTGTGCACCAGGTGATATGTGACTTTGAGCAAGCCCTTCACAATGCTATTGAAACAGAACTTCCAGCCTCAAGAATTGCAAGATGTTACTTCCATTTCAAGCAGAATTTGTGGAAGCGAGTTCAAGAGCATGGCCTTCCAGGGCCGTATCAGAACATTCATCCAGTGCAGCGGCTTGTTAAGAAGATATTTGGACTTGGGTATCTACCCCTTCTTCTGGTGTGAATGAACTTGGCAACTTGGTGAACTCGAACACAGAACTCAAAGATTGATAAAAAAAAAAACCTCCTTGGCCTTCGCAAGTTCTTGCACCACGTGCGAAACACTTTTTTTTTGCTGTCTCAACCTCTAAGCCACCTCAGAGGCAGTGCAACCCACGCCGCTCATTCTGACACCCCGTCCACAGCCGCAGACCAGTCGACCCCGCCGCAGCCCCGGCACTGGCAATCCACAGGGAGCAGTCAATGTCAAGTCAAGAGGCAACCCACCAGAGGAGACACTAACATGCTGCCGAGTCACTTCGGTGGTGTTCAGTGGCGCCTGTTCTGATCTAACATACGCAGGACACCTCCTGATAATAAGCCCCCTACTGACGACAATAATTGCTTAGTCGCGGAGCCGGCGTGAGTGAGCTCTCCCTCCGGAGGGCGCCACCACGTCCGTCCAACGAGAGCCCCCATGGACTCGCCGATACCGGTGACCCTGACGGAACCAAACCAAAACCACAGACGTGGAGAGGACATCGAAACTGAGGTCACCATGAGAGCAGGGCATGAAGGGCTACAGAATTTGAGACATTTTTTTATGCTGATCGATGAGAATGAGGATGATTAAGAGGATGCTACGAATTTCCATTTCGGTCTGAGACTACATGACAGGGCTGTAATCTACGCTTCCTTTCATAATATATCCCGGCGTCAACCAGGCCCGAGAGATACAGGCACCTGCAATGTTGGTCAGGAAATTTGAGCAACAGTCTCAGAAACGCATCCATTAAGTGGATGAAACTCGACTGTGTGGTCCCAGTCTTCCCAACTGAATCTGCAGCAAACTCAACTCTGGGTAAGAGCCGGTCGGGGCAGAAAAACCCGCATGACTCTGATGGGATTCGAACCCACGAACTCCCAGCCGGGAGTCCGCGACGCTAACCACTTCGCCACGGCGGCTGGTACGTGAGAAACACTTACCTCAACCCCAATGGAAGTTTCCCGCCAGTCCTTTCGAACGTGTATGGACGAAGAATGGAACAAATGACAAACAACCACGCTGAAGGTATGTTATGTATCCACAAATGAATCCAGAGCCTTAAAAGAAATGCACGCCATGCTAAAAATCATTTAATTTTAAATTCAGTCTATAAAACAAACAAACAAACGAGAAACAAGCAATATTAGATGGCAGAGCCTTATAATACCTCAAGTCTCCCATGACTAAAAAGCCATAAGTTCATTGAGGTATATGTATATTGATTTGATCCATGCAGCCTGTGTGACCGATTTCCGGCCGGTTCCACCCGGTTTCGGTAAACAGCAGAACCAAATAACAAGGGAGATAACTTCTATTCTTTTTCGGGTTTGATTCAAGCAGGCCCCAAAACGAATCATGACGATCATATACTGAAAACACATTCTGGTTATTGAGACCTGGGACTTTGGTACATGCCGTATCAATTGGCGTGCATATGTGGCGCGTACATCTTAAAACTGAGTTTCGTAAAGGGAAATAACCCCCTCACCCCCATCTCTCTCCTGTCTCTCACACTGTGTGTGCGTGTGCGTGTGTGTGTGTGTGTGTGTGTGTGTGTGCAAACACTGAAGAAATCTCTCTCTCTTCTCTCTCTCTCTCTCTCTCTCTCTCTCTCTCTCTCTTCGCTCTCTCTCTCTCTCTCTCTCTCTCTATGTATCTATCTATCTATCTATCTAATCTATCCTTGTATTCTATGAGGACAAATAAAATATCGTGTATCGTGTATCGTGTATCGTGTTCGTGACTATCCAACTAATCACCCTAAAATTTGGTGCGAGGACTAAATGAAGATTCCCGGAGGTCATGATTACTTGAAAGTTGCCTTTCGGTTCGAATTTGGTGGCAGTGCCAAGGGTTAAGCCAGCTAGTTCATGTATAAATCCGCTGACAAAGACGTGTGGTTGGAGGGATCCCTCTGAGGGGAGCCAAGGACGTTGTCTGCAAGGGCATTGTTTCGTCCCTTCCTATCTGTTTTGCTTCACTGACTGTTCCATTCACCTCAGTTCTTTTTCTTAAAAATATCTCCCTGCTTCAGAGGACAGACTCCTGTTATGGTCCACGTATTTTGCAAATGGGAGGCCAATTTACAATGATATTCATTCTGTTATAGAGT
>CM031624.1:8390376-8396650 GCA_018398815.1 Conus ventricosus | reverse complement strand
GATCACAAATCCATTTACATGCAGCGAAAATATGTTCCATTGTGAAAACAAAACAAAACAAAAAAAAAACCATTCACACACACTCACACACACACACACACACACACACACACACACACACACACACACACACACACACACACACACCACACACACACACACACACACACACCACACACACTCACACACACACACACACACACACACACACACACACACACACACACACACACACACACACACACACACAATGATTTTGAATTGGGTGATGGAGCTCAGATGGCTTACTATCTAAACACACTGAAACCATGTACAGCAATGCACCCATTCCATAGAAACAAAGAGACGTTTACGTTTTACTTCGAAAATTCCAGTTCAGAGGAGAACACAATGTCGGCGTCCTAAGGATACCAACCCCAAGTGCTTCAACAGTGTGTGTGTGGTGTGTGTGTGTGTGTGTGTGTGTGTGTGTGTGTTGTGTGTGTGTGTGTGTGTGTGTGTGTGCTGTTGTTGTTATTCTGTTTAACGTCTGTTCACTAAAAGTGATATTAGACGATGGGAAAGGATGGGGGAAAAGGGAAGGGGTGGGAAGAGTGGGAAGAAGTTGACTGCATGTTAAGTTTGATGTGAACGTGCGTGTGTATGCCGGTACTGGCATTGGTGTGCACAAGAGCTTAAGATGTAATTATTGTATAAGGAAAATGGGTCAAAATGTTACATAATTACAAATCAATGAAGATCAAAGCTATGGACATATGAAAATCAGTGAGGATCTACCAAATATGAACAAAAGAAATAAAAAAAAAGAGAACAATAATGCATTAAATCCTTCAACATCGAATTAGCAATAACACACAAAGAAAGCAACAGCCAACACATGCATTTGCATGTCATAAAAAAAAAAAAAAAAAAATATATATATATATATATATAAATATATTATATATATATATATATATATATATATATATATATATGTATCAATGATGTTAAAAAGGAAGGTTAAAACCAAGGTTAAAACTCGACAAATTTGTTTCTAGCGGCGTTGCGCTGTCATCAGGATGGTCTCTGTTTGCCCACCGCCGATGTTATATAGCGTTTTGGGGCTCACGTCTTAACCTTGAGTTTTAACCTTCCTTTTTAACATCATTGACAAATGTTGCTCCCCAAGGGGTCGAGCACTTTTAAAATCATTTTAGGCTCTTTGGTTATATTCATCTATATATATATGTATATATGCAGCCCTCATGTGACCCTTTGCGGTCGGCTGGGCTATAAGCAACATTATATATATATATATATATATATATATATATATATATATATATATATATAATATATATATATATATATATATATAAATATATATATATATATGTATATATATATATATATATAAAAAATATATATATATATATATATATATATATATATATATATATATATATATATATATATATATATATATATTTACATATATGAAATAATTGTGCGTGTGTGTGTGTGTGTATGTGTGTGTGGTGTGTGTGTGTGTGTGTGTGTGTGTGTGTGTGTGTGTGTGTGTGTGTGTGTGTGTGTGTGTGTACGCGCGCGCGTGCGCGCGTATGAGTGCGTGCATGCACGGGCATGCATGCCTGTGTGTGCGTGCGTTCTTGCATCCGTATTTATGTACGTGCGTGTATGTGTATAAGTGTGTGTATGTGAGATTCGGATTCGGATTCGGATGATTTATTCATATAGGCCTTAGCCCTTTATGAAGGGGTGAGTGAGCATCATATATGAACTGAGATAAATGCTCATGATTGTCAAACATTCCAAACATAAATCATTTTAGTACATCAAGAAGTAACTGTTTCTCTAAATCTAAATGCCTTATACAAAAAGAATGAGAAATTTCGAACAACTTCTGGTGAGGTTGACGACATAAGTATAGACAATTTAGATAGAGAAGGCTGTCTGTAAAATTTTCGCTGAATACATTCGGTTCTAATGTTCTGTAGGGTGGACAGCAAAAAACAAAATGGATTTCATTTTCTGGAGACTCTTTACAAAGCGGACACAACAAGACATTGTCATCAACAACGGTTTTGTATCTAAACTTGTGAACTCCCAAATTTGATTTTCCCAAAACCCTAAATTTGGTCATGATATATTTAAAGTGCCTGTCCATTTCAAAGGGTTAGATAAGGTTTCAGATCATGAAAGCTGCAAACATTTCTATAGAAATAAAAACCTCTCACTATGTGCACATGGTTTTGACCATTTTTCCCAATTTGCAGTCAATCAATCGTTGACGAAACATTGAAAAAAAGCCTTAACATTTCCAACACCTTGATTTAACCACGAACCAAACCATATTCACAAAGACAAGTCGAACTTTACTAACCCAATTGTTTTTTCCTCTAGCATCAAGACCATATAACATGTTATAAGCTTTGCGTGGTAATCTGTGGTCCTCCATAAGAAGTAATTCAGCCAAAAAACGAATGCATTTTACTGCTGGGGACTATGTACATGGGGAATCTATTCGTTATCACCATAAATAAGTCGTTGGCGTGCGCCTGTCCACACCAAGAACCCTTTTAAATGCGAACAGGTGCACAGACTCACAGTATACAGCAGCGCCATCTAACCCACATTAATTCAGACCCATACGGGAACAATTGGTTGAACCTGACTATCAAACAACTTGAGAAATACATTAAAAGACGTATTATTGGAACATAAAATTTTCCCTCATAATAGAGTAAAGCATTTTTGGTTTCTGCTAGCAAGATCCTTGCACGCACCAAACAAAACTTAGACGTGTAGAGAAAAATATACCCAAATACTATAAGCATTCACCCCGGCATTGCGTCATCATCATCATAGAACCATCTTCCTCGTGCACTTAGATAACCCCCTTACGAAATTACAATGATGTTACTTTTGGAAAAATTTAAAACCTTAGTTGGAGAGAAGCAGCTGCGCTTTTTGTAAACTATTTCAGTTGAGTCTGTAAGCCAATAACAGTCTCCGATATCAAAACCACATCATCTGCTAATAAAAGAAATAAACAATTCAAAAGCATCCAGTGTCAGCAAAGCCCCAAAGTCTTCCATTGTTGATCACTTCAATGGTAAATTTATTTATAAAGAGCGAAAATAGAACAGGAAATGCAAACCTCACCCTGCCTAACCCCAATGTAAGTTAATAAAATCTGTCAGTTTAGCGCCACAACGTACTCTAGCTCTAAAATTACATCATACATGCTCCTGATACTGTAGAGTTTTTCCCCTAAATACCGTTTTTAATCATGATGGCCAAAGAAGATTTTATTTTTTGGAATCAAAAAGCTTTTCAAAATCTATAAAAGCAACGTACAATTTTCGATTATAGGAAAACTGTTTCTGAACGATAGCCCTTAAAGTAAACATGTGATCAACAGTCGAATAACTTTTTTGAAACCAGCTTGGTGATCACCAGTGAGTTTTTATCCTATATCCATTCTTGCAGCCTATTATTTACTATCATTCCGTACAGTTTACTACTTTTTATTGCTTAGGGAGATGCCCCTATAATTATTTGGATTATTGCATCACCCTTTTTAAATATGGGCAAAATTATTGATTTGCCAGTTTTGGAAACGTACCATTATCAACAATTTGTTTTAAAAAATTTCACCAAATTTCACAACTTGGGCGAAGAGTATTTGAACAGTTTACCAATTATGCCATCGGGGCCTGCTGCTTTACGGTTTTTTTAGTTTTTTATAGCTAATAATACTTCTTTTTCAAATAATGGGACGGTTCATATAGCTATCAGACTCATCTTTAAACCCCTCTAACCCCCCTTGGTTTGGCTCATTCTCAGTATTTAACTCTCGGTCGGCTGGGCTAAAGCAAATTATATAATTTATATATAAAATATATTATTAATATATTTATATATATATATATATTATATATATTTTAAAATTTACATACATGAAATAATTGGTGTGTGTGTGTGTGTGTGTGTGGGATTTGTGTGTGTGTGTGTGTGTGTGTGTGTGTGTGTGTGTACGCGCGCGCGTGCGCGCGTATGAGTGCGTGCATGCACGGGATGCATGCCTGTGTGTGGTGCGTTCTTGCATCCGTATTTATGTACGTGGTGTATGTGTATAAGTGTGTGTTTTGTGGAGAGGAGGAGAGAGAGAGAGATACGTGCGTGTGTGTGATGTGTGTGTGTGGTGTGTGTGTGTGTGTGTGTGTGTGTGTGTGTGTGTGTGTGGTGTGTGTGTGTGTGTTAGAAATGACTTACTATCCCCAAAAATGGGGGTTTGGGATGATGAAAACTGAGTCAATCACGGAATATGCCAACTGGACAGTTAATCAAAAAACTCTGAAAAAATGCGGAGAAGGTGAAAAACTGTTCAAAGCATTTTCAAGAGAAATGGAAGACTCGGAAAACACTGTCGTCCCACTCTCAGAGATACTAGTTCTTTGACTCTGGAGCAATGAACAAGTAAGTGACTGATCGTATTTTCTCTTCCGCACATGCACTGGACATTTTTGCTGTATTTTGTACGGAGTGCATTTAAACGAAACCTATGCATCAGGCTGGAAACAGACCTCGAATAAGTTCCGGACAAGAAACATAAAAGAGGTTTAATATGTCCTTGTTCTTGGCTTTATGCAGTGCTGACTGTAGTGACACTTTGGTTTTTAAGTTTCTCGTCAAACATTTTTGTATGACGCATTAACTAAACATGTGTAACTTCTTGTAAATCTAACGCATCTTAAATGGAACTGAACCATCATGATTGTTTGCTCCTTTTCTTGCAGCTCGATCAGCCTTCATTTGATGAAAACGATTGCACAGTGGGAAGGCACCCAACAGAAAATGACGCGGGTTCCTTTGTGTGGGGGTGTGTGTGTGTTTTGTGTGTGTTTTGTGTGTGTGTGTTGTGTGTGGGGTGTTTTGTGTGTGTGTGTGTTTTGGGTGTGTGTGTATTTTGGTGTGTGTGTGTGTGTGGGTGTTGTGTGTGTTTTGTGTGTGTGTGTGTGTTGGGGTGTGCTTTTGCGTGCGTGCGTGCGTGGTGCGTGTGCGTGCGTGGGGTGCGTGGGGGTGTGTGTGTGGGGTGTGTGTGGGTGTGTGTGTGTGTGTTTTGGGGGTGTGTGTGTTTGTGGGGGTGGTGTGTATGTATGGTGTTGTGTGGGGCGGGTGAATTGTGGGTGTATTTTTGGGTGTTGCTTTATATTTTAACAATTTTTGTTTCCCCAAAGGGGGTTGGCGCTTTTGAATCTTTTTTAGGCTGTTAAAACCATTTTGGGTTTCTATAATATTTATTATATATATATATAATTTTATTATAATATTGTGGGGTGTGTGTGGGGTGGGTGTGTGGGTGTGTGTGTGTGTGTGTGTGTTTTGTGTGTGTGTGTGTGTTGTCTGTCGGGCGGTCGGTGGGTTTGGGAAACGGTTTGTTGTCTGTATTTCTGCCCTTTGTTGAACTTGAAAATTCCTTCTCTCTCTCTCTCTCTCTTTCCCCCTCTCTCTCTCTTTTCCTCTCCTCCTTCTCTCTCTCCTCTCTCTCTCTCTTCTCTCTCCTCTTTTATTTTTGGGAGATGTGTGTGTGTGTGTGTGTGGGTGTGTGTGGTGTGTGGGGGTGTGTGTGTGTGTGTGTGTGTGTGTGTGTGTGGGGGTTTGGTTGTGTGTTTTCCAATAAAAAATGCCATGCCCACCCCTTCTCTTCTTTTCTCTCCCCTCTCTCTCTCCTCTCTCTCTCTCTCTCTCTCTCTCTTCTCTTTTCTCTCTCTCCTCCTGGGCCTCTCTCTCTCTCTCTTTCTCTCTCTCTCTCTCTCTTCTCTCTCTCTTTTCTCTCTCTCTCTCCTTTCTCTTTTCCCCCTCTCTCTCGCTCTCTCTCTCTCTCTCTCTCTTTTAACCTTGCTTTGTTGACCCACCCATCCTGTAGGGGGGAAAGATGTGTTTAAACCCAAATTTTATTTATGGTAAAAATAAAAATGGTAGAAAAGGAATGTGAACAAGCAAGGATGAGGTTTTGCTTTGCCCTTCGCAGATACGTGAAAAAAAAACCATATTTAAAAATGAAGGGTTTTAAAACATGGAAAAAAAAAAATCATTTTAATTTTTTTGGGGAAAAAGTACGAACAATTAATGAAAATACCATAGTTCAAAAGTTTTTCGGGAAAAGAGTTTTGAAATTGTGAAACCCCCCCCCCCCCCCCCCCCCCCCCCCCCAAATAAAAAAAAGTAAAAATACCATTGCCAACGAAAAAAGGTTTAAATCACA
>CM031624.1:8382876-8385376 GCA_018398815.1 Conus ventricosus | reverse complement strand
TACCTTTCTGACAGGACACAGACGGTAATCGTTAATGGTGCTGAATCATCCCCTTCTCCTCTTCTGTATGGTGTTCCCCAGGGCTCTGTCCTTGGACCAGTTCTTTTTACCCTTTATTTCCAGCCCTTATCTGACGTTATTTCTGGCCATGGCTGTGACTGCCACAAATTCGCAGATGACACTGAACTCTCTAAGAGCGCAACCACCAGCGATTTTCAAGGTGCTCAATCAGATATTACCGCATGTTTTACGGACGTAAAAGTCTGGATGACCAGCAACAAACTCAAGCTGAATAGTGACAAAACCGAGATCATGGCAGTTGGTACCTCCTCTCGTGTCAAGATGGTTAAAGCTGAGTCGGCAGAAATTGATGGTGTTGTTTTACCATTCAAAGAGTCAGTGAAATATTTAGGTGTCAGCATTGATCAAAAGCTCTCTATGCAGAACCAAATATCGAATGTTTGTCGTGCATGCTTCTTGGAACTGCGACGTATTGCTTCTATCCGGTCTTACCTCTCCACACAGGCAACAATCAGACTCATCACTGCCATGGTAATGTCCCGAGTAGACTACTGTAACTCTGTGTTAGCAGGACTTCCTACAGAACAGCTTGCACGATTACAAAGGGTGCAGAACTGTGCAGCTCGGCTTGTGCTCAAAAAGCGTAAAAACGAGCATATTACACCTTTGTTGCGTGAACTCCACTGGCTTCCCATCAAATATCGATGGCAGTTCAAAATTGCAGTCTTTGCCTATCGTTACTTTGATGGGACACTCCCACAGTATCTTTCTGCTTCTCTGTCCACCTATCAAACTTCTCGGTCTCTTCGATCATCTTCTCAAAAACTTCTGAAAATTCCTAGGCGCTCGTTGAAGACCGTCGGTGAGAGAGCATTTAGCTTTAGTGCGCCCACTCTTTGGAATTCTCTTCCTGACAGCTTACGTGACCTGCCTACATTATCTAAATTCAAGTCAGAGTTAAAAACATACTTCTTTAGGAAAGCCTTCTTCAACCATTAATGCTGTGTCTATTATTCTGACCTGACTTTATATGTACTGCATGCAAAACTGTATTGTTTACGCTTGAACCGATGAACTTGATAAGTGCGCCTGTGTCGGTAGGTGCGTTGGGGTGTGTGTGTGTGTGTGTGTGTGTGTGTGTGTGTGTGTGTGTGTGTGTGTGTGTGTGTGTGTGTGTGTGTGTGTGTGTGTGTGTGTGTGTGTGTGTGTGTGTGTGTGTGTGTGTGTGTGTGTGTGTGTGTGTGTGTGTGTGTGTGTGTGTGTGTGTGAACACATGTTAGTGCGAGTGTTTGAGTGTGTGTTGAGCGCAATGAGTTGATCCCAAGAATTGCGCTATATAAAATCTATACATATTATTATTTATTTATTATTATCCTGGGGTTGCGGGTTCGAATCTCCGCTGGGCCGTTTCGGTACAGGAGGATTAATCCGCGGAGTTAACATTGGTTCTGTCTCATGTATTCGAATGAGGCTATAAACCAAGAGTCCGTGTGTCAGCGCACGCATAACATCTTGCACACACGTAAAAATCCCATCTCCAACTGCCGGAAGATAAGGAGAGTTTGGCCGTTGGTATGGATGACACGTTACACATAGCATGCACCCTGCGTAAGAAATGGAAAGTGTGATGGAAGTCAGGAAACTGAGTGAACAATATTGAATGATATGGAATGGATGGCACGGGAAACGACTGAATGAAACGCCAGCTGGAAGCTCTTCAGTCGGCACTACCCAGGTAGGCATCCCGTTGTGTAAACGTGTGTGGATTGTAAATCGCTTAGATTGTGGTCTCCAGCCGAGGACAGGCGCTATATAAGTATCCATTATGATAATATAATAACATACATACATACACATAGGGACAGACAGACAGACAGACATTCAGGTTTTTCATCCCGTGCTGTTTTCTATTGACTAGTCGGTAACATGAAAACCACAGTTTTCTTTTCTTTTGATTTGTCTTACAGTTTTACCTGCGGCGGCCATTACAGTCTTCAGAAACAGTTTAGCGATGGTGTTGTCATTTCCCATGCCATACATTATGTGTGTTTGAAGAGGGCAATGCTACTTCAACCTTTGCCGATGGCTCGTTTGTAAACAATGCTTTTAAGCAGGTCAATATATTGTCAGACCGTTTTGGAATTAATTCTTTGGCTGAAGTAGTGTGGCATTGGAAATACATGAAAAACACGTTGCAACAACGGTAAAAGTTGACTTTACGTGCTCCGTTTGAAAGATGTTAAACCCTACCAGTGTCCATGGTTCCCAATGTGGCTCTTTCTTTTTACCATAAACCATGGACATTGTAAAACTTGGCCTATGCAGGTGTGTGCGTGAGAGATAGAGAGAGAGAGAGAGAGAGAGGAGAGAGAGAGAGAGGAGAGAGAGAGAGAGAGAGAGAGAGAGAGAGAGAGAGAGAGAGCAATACACACACACACACACACACACACACACACACACACACACACACACACACACA
>CM031624.1:8372876-8375376 GCA_018398815.1 Conus ventricosus | reverse complement strand
ATGTTCAAAATTTGTAATCATCACCTGTCAAAGAACTAGATTTAATTTTACTAACTTTATGGTTCTGTTACGTAATTTACAGATTTGTTTCAAATTTTTTTTCACCAGAATTATCCCATACCGTGGATCCATAATTAATGAGAGATAAGATATGTGCGTGAAAAATAGTGTCCATGATTAGAGATTTAGAATAAAGTTTCTTTTTTGATGATTAAAAAAAAAAAAAGAAAAACCTTTAGAAATACGTTTTCCAAGATCGGTAATGTGGTCATGCCAGGTTAATTTGTTTATCAATAATAGCCCCTAGTACTTATGTGCTGTTCCCTTTTTCGATCCTTAGGTCTTTAACATTAGTGGGTGAACGGACATTTTTCTGCCGTTTTCGCCGTGTGGCATGACGTGGTAAGTGTGTGTGGTGTGTGCGTGTGTGTGTGTGTCTGTGTGTCTGTGTGTGTGTGGCGTGCGTGCGTGCGTGCCTGCGTGCGTGCGTGCGTGCGTGCGTGTGGGGTGTGTGTGTGTGTGTGTTGTGTGTGTGTGCGCATGCGTGCGTTTCGTGCCTGCGTGCCTGCCTGCGTGCGTGCGTGCGGTGTGCGTGCGTGGTGTGTGTGTGTGTGTGTGTGTGTGTGTGTGTGTGTGTGTGTGTGTGTGTGTGTGTGTTGTGTGTGGTGTGTGTGTGTGCATGTGTGTGTTTTGTGGTGTGTTTGTGTGTATGTGTGTGCGCGTGCGCGCCGGGGCGCATGTGTGTGTGTGTGGTGTGTGTGTGTGTGTGTGTGTGTGTGTGTGGTGTGTGTGTGTGTGTGTGTGTGTGGTGTGTGTGTGTGTGTGTGTGTGTGAGACACTCGGTGGTGTTTTGTTCGTCAGTATGTGCTCATGTGTGTGTGCGTGCGTATGTGTGTGCCTGCCTGCCTGCCTGCTTGCCAGACTGCACACGCGCGAGTGTGCGCGCACGCGCGCGTGCGTGTGTATGTGTGTGTGTGTGTGTGTGTGTGTGTGTATGTGTGTGTGTGCGTGCGTGCGTGTGCGTGCGTGCGTGCGTGCGTGTGGTGTGTGTGTGTGTGTGTGTGTGTGTGTGTGTGTGTGTGTGTGTGTGTATGTGGTGGTGTGTGTGTGTGTGTGTGTGTGTGTGTGTGTGTGTGTGTGTGTGTGTGTGTGTGTGTGTGTGTGTGTCGCGCGCGCGCACATCCACACATGCATACATACATACATACATGCATACATACATACATACATACATACATACATACATTCATACACACATACACACACACATAGCCGGGATATGCTCAGGTGGTAGAGCGCCGGACTTGGTTGCCGAATAGCTCAGTTAGCACTGGACTCGTAATCTTGGTGATCCTGGGGTTGCGGGTTCGAATCTCCGCTGGGCCGTTTCGGTACAGGGGGATTAATCCCTCGGAGTTAACATTGGTTCTGTCTCATTTATTCGAATGAGGCTATAAACCAAGAGTCCGTGTGTCAGCGCACGTATAACATCTTGCTCACACGTAAAATCCCATCACCAATTGTCGGAACATAAGGAGAGTTTGGCCGTTGGTATGGATGACACGTTACACATAGCATGCACCCTGCGTAAGAAATGGAAAGTGTGATGGAAGTCAGGAAACTGAGTGAACAATATTGAATGATATGGACTGGATGGCACGGGAAACGACTGAATGTAGCGCCAGCTGGAAGCTCTTCAGTCGGCACTACCCAGGTAGGCATCCGTTGTGTAAACGTGTGTGGATTGTAAAGCGCTTAGAGGTGTGGTCTCCAGCCGAGGACAGGCGCTATATAAGTATCCATTATGATAATATATAACATACATACATACATACACATAGGGACAGACAGACAGACAGACAGACATTCAGATTTTTCATCCCGTGCTGTTTTCTATTGACTAGTCGGTAACATGAAAACCACAGTTTTCTTTTCTTTTTGATTTGTCTTACAGTTTTACCTGCGGCGGCCATTACAGTCTTCAGAAACAGTTTAGCGATAGTGTTGTCATTTCCCATGCCATACATTATGTGTGTTTGAAGAGGGCAATGCTACTTCAACCTTTGGCAATAGCTCGTTTGTAAACAAATGCTTTTAAGCAGGTCAATATATTGTCAGATCGTTTTGGAAATAATTCTTTGACTGAAGTAGTGTGGCATTGGAAATACATGAAAAACACGTTGCAACAACGGTAAAAGTTGACTTTACGTGCTCCGTTTGAAAGATGTTAAACCCTACCAGTGTCCATGGTTCTCAATATGGCTCTTTCTTTTTTACCATAAAACCATGGTCATTGTAAAACTCGGCCTATGCAGGTGAGGAGAGAGAGAGAGAGAGAGAAAGAGAGAGAGAGAGAGAGAGAGAGAGAGAGAGAGAGAGAGAGAGAGAGAGAGAGAGAGAGAGAGAGAGAGAGAGAACTCAGAACTCAGAACCTTTAATGAACTAGGCCATATGCCCATGTCATCGAGGTGGAGAGTACTTCAAAATAAGGGAAATGCAA
>CM031624.1:8357876-8370376 GCA_018398815.1 Conus ventricosus | reverse complement strand
CCTCTAAATTCTTACTAAAGTTCTTAATAAGTTTATATCAAGTCACCTAAAGGTCACCCAGTTCTTAATAAAGTAATCACAAGTTTTTAATTTCAAGTGACTTCTAAGTTACTTCTAAGTTCTTCCCCTTAAGTCACCCAAAATCGTAATTAAGTCATCCTCTAAGTACAACCAAGTTCTTATTAAAGTCAATTTAGAATTACTTATTAAGTTTTGAAATATTATTGCATCTGAAATGGATAAAAATGAAGTTTTGTTGTTGGTGGTTCTGGATGCTTTTTCGTTCGGTTTCTTTTATTTAGTGGCTGAGTTTTTTGGACTGCTTTGGTTTTTTGCTGGCGTGTTTTTATATTTTAAACCCGTGAAAACCAACCACAACAGAAATGCGCCCAAAGTGACAACTGTTTTAAGTTCAATTTTCCCATGAAGACTTTTGCGTTGCTCTCTCTGTAGGTTTGAGTCAACTTTTTCCCGGTGTTTTTATAACAACTGGCTCTGGCACTTTTTTCTTATGAGTTATATTCTGTGCTTGTAACTTTAATTTTGCGTGTTTTTTCCCACTCTGCAAATTTTTTTTCCCTGCTGCAACACCCCCAGGATGCGTTTTACTGGTCACTTTCTCCACCTGATTAAATGTTTCTGATTCAAGGGTTTTTGATTCTGATTCTGCTGTTTTTCTACCCAGTCATTTTGAGGGAAAATAAAATCTATTGATTAAAGTAATTAATCCATGATTACTGGCGACAATAATTTTCCCAAATCTGTATATAGATCACATCCTGAGACTCTAATGACTTTGTTAAAACAGGATCATGTGTTAAATCATACTAAAATTTTCTTCGAATCAATGGGACAAATCTAGTACAAGTTTAGTGTACAAACTAAGAACCATTTGGCCGACGCTTTTCACCATTCTTGACCCCAGTTGAGCTTCATACCTGTTGTGTTTACTTTACAATGTCTTGTGGCGTCATTTGTTGAATCTGTTCTATGCTGAATTCTTTTCCCAAAGGGATACTGTTTTGTTTTCCACATGCGCCAAGAATACAGCTTTCCGTTTTGGGCATAATGATTGGTCTCACTTGATCATTCATAAGTTCAGAAAGGGTTTTTAGGTAACCTGTAGCTGTAGTAGATGTCGCTATTGATGTTTATTTTTTTATAAGATATATTATTTATTTTTTAAAATGAGCACCGAAAAACTGTTGTCAACCTTGTATACCATTCTGTGTTATTGGAGGTCTAAGTGTAGGATCCCAAAATGCTTGGTAAAAAGCTTTTTAAAAAATTTAAAACTGGCAGATCTTGGCAAGCTAGACTTTGAAGACTCAGCAAAGCTGATTGCTATTATTACAGCTTCATTTGCTACGAAAGATTTTCTAGTTAAGCAAGGAATAATTCCAGAAAAATATAAATATGTAAGAAAAAAAAAACATTTATAAAAATGGCTTCACTCGTAAGGGATGATAGGTGGCTCTGTGGTTAATGCGCTTGCTTTTTGGGGGAAGAAATTTTACGCATTTAGTAAACTTCAGGATGACGGCGAGAGAAAAAGACATAACAAAGTATGGAGCAACTACCCGCAGCACAAGTTGCGTATGAAAAGCAGAGAATTGAGTAGTTAGATTTCATTAACGTATAAACTGAAAAAAACAGGGCATGCAGTTACAATTTAAAGATGTTGATAAAGCAATAAAAGAATATTATCTTGAAACGGGCAAACCAATGAGACATTGCCCCCCAAATTCAGCGACTTTTATCAACCTCAGAAAAACAAAGATGAAAGAACTCGTGTTTATCGCCTTTGACATGACCGTTGTGTATTTTGTTGCACATCTATTGGCTGAATAAAAATGAACAAAATCTATCTTCACCAAAAGGATATTGGAAGGGAATCACGGCAATTAAAAGCTACTAAGCGCGGGAGTCAGTGGCCCAAACAGCAAAGGAATGGTTGTCTAAACAAGCGATTTGGCAAATTTTCTACCGGCGCCTAAACAAATACAGAGACCACACTTTGTGAATACAACCCCAAACGACACCCATCAAATGGACCTTCTATATTTCCCCCATGATACGATTAGACGAAAAAGATTTAAGTGCGCCTTACAGTCATTGACATGGCTTCAAGTTAAAAAGATGCGGAACCATCTAAGCAAAGAGTGTTCTGCTGTTGCTGTCGCTATACAACTGATATATCAACGAGGCCCTTTTACTTATCCTCGCATGATTCAATTTGATGATGGAAAAGAATTTAAAGCCCAAGTGAATCAATTATTGCTAAACTTTAGAGTCACCATAAAAAGAGGCATTCAGGAGTTCACAGATCACAGGCTTTGGTTGAAACTTTAACAAACAGTTATCTGAAGGACTTTTCTCCTACCAGTATCATAGAGAGCTGTGACAATTCTCGAACACAGAATGGGTTAGAAGACTCCCCTCCTTTTCTACTTTGCAATGAATAATGAAAAATTTTAAAATTTTAACAGGTCTAACCCCCAGTACAAGCAACCAAACGAAAAACATAAATGTTGTGAAATTTTAATCCAGTTATCCAGAAAAAACTATTACATTTGGTTTGAAAGTAAGGTACCTTTATTTACCGGGAGAACAGAAGGGGACACTCGCTTCAGGGCAACGACCCAGCTTGGAGTGTTGATCCATATGAAATAAAAAGAATTGTAAAAATGAATCCGCCCTGTATTATTAGGGAGAAACAACAAAACAACCAGCCTCAGATATCTTTTGTGAAGGAAGGGAACGGCAGATAATCCGCCAGACACAGTTCCGTTTAAATTTTAATTTACGTAAATATATTTGGGTCAAAAATGGAAGTTCAGAATGATCCACAGAATAAGCAAGAATGGCAAAGGAAAAGGCCTTGAAATTAAATGCAAGAATTATTTTATTAAAATCGCATTATAGAAAAATATTTGAGAAGATGATCATCTCATGCTAGAACAGCCAAAAACCCAAAACATCGCCCTCAAATTGGGATAAAGAATATCTTGAAATGATAAAAAGTTTAGAAACACATTTAGCAAACATGAATAAAAATTGGTTGAATTGGATGACGATATAGTTGCGTTATGATAAAAGTGAGGAAAAAATATAAAACAACCGCATTGAAATATATAATTATACTGTTCTCCAATGCCAATGCATATGAAAACTTGGATTAACAAATACTTTTTAGTGTTTGTCCCTATTAATGACTTCTTTGTTACAAACAGTTCTGTTGATCTCATGTAGTTAGATCGCAGATTCACGTTGTTATGATAGAAAGTCTTATTGTCAAACAATGCTTCTTTTTGTTGTCATGTGATATGCTTGACTTTACAACACTGCAGATATGCTTTTGCTTTCTTGATGGTCTTCTCCTGGCATGAAACGCTGTACATTTTCGACCTTAAACCAATAAACTCCTTGATCACCACGCCAGATAATTCATCTTTCATCTTCCCTAAAACCTTCTTTTAACTGTTGAATACAAAGGTGAATATTTAGGATATCAGATGCTCGTACCATCCTGCATGCCCTTTAGCTATTCTATTTCCATGTCTGTAATAGACGTCTTCAGTAGGGATGTCTATAACAAAACTGTCTGTATCTTGTAAAGTACTTGGACTCGGGTTTTACAAGGGTTTAAAGTAGTCATAAGGATTCTAACATCAAAAGCGTTGACAGCTCTAACACAGTAAACCCAATAAATACAGGTTTGTCCAATTTGACTTTCTTTTCTTCATCATTTACCAAAAAGCTGATCATGAAATCTTCTAAGTCCTGTAATTGGGTTTTTGAAGTCAGCTTAATTGCGTCGTTCTCTCTGGTGACCAATCTGACATCTTTGCGCTTGTGTGGATTCCCCATAGTCTTTCCGAAACAGTGTTGTTCATCAACTTGAAAAAGTCTTTTTCTGAAGCATCTGTGGATTTAGTTTGATATCAGTGTTCTTCATGATGTATGGTTTCATGAACTGTTCTTGATCAAAGCATTATACGATGAAAGCTGTCAACTTCAAACCATGACTTAATAAAATTGTAGAAAGTCTGTAATGGCAAAATATTTTTTTTTTTTGTTTTGAAGAGTAGGCACCAGTTTTTGGCGGCTCACTTTTTACCATCTTTAGGCTTTCTGTGTTTAATGGATAGTCATTATGAGGTCATGGAGTTCATGAGGATATTCTAAATCAACTTCTGATAAGCCCTCTTTTACCGTCAGCTGTAGAGTATGCAGTCGTTCTACAAAATTGGAATGTCTCCTGCAGAGATGCCACTATACATCTTGAAATTAACGTAATGGAAGGACTGGGCCATAGCCCATCATACAGATTGTTTGATCTAATAGTTTGGATGGTAGACCTTTTACTTGGATCTATTTCGTCCAAAGTACTTTTTGTGTTTGTTTTAAACAGTAATGGTGCGGACGCCATACTAATTCCCCACGCAATCCTTTTCAATCATCTGAAGCATTGGTAATCTGACAATAGGTCAATCTGTACTCATTTAAATTTTAAAGAAAGCGTCCCAACTCATCCGGGCGCAGAAACATAATGAGTGGATCCAGACTATAGTGTTTCATGCAGGTCTTTCTGTAATTTCAAAGACGTCCGCAACAAACTTACGTTGCCTTTAAAAGTATGGATCATGATAGTCTCCCATTGTTTTACACTATAACTTCTGCCACGCATTTGAGCTTTGCTGATAGTCGGAATCACTGATGTCCTTTCCTCTAAGACTAGAAAAGAACGCACCTTTAGGAGGAAGGTATCTTCATCAAACCTTTCCCAATGTTCATGTATTCATAAGGATATATTCCCCTTTTTAAACCCAATGATGAGTCAAAATATTTTTGTTATTGGAAACCCCATCTTTAAGGACGACGATAATGATTTTAAAATGATGCCTTCAAGTGTTGCATGAGTCGTAGAAAGACAGATTATTCAGATTGAAAAATGTACTTTTCTGATGATTGTAAAAAATGCATTTTCCCCCTGAAGTCGTGGTTATGCTTGCCATATAAGATGAGAGTCGTTACCTCGAAAGTTATGAAAGATTATAGGCAGCTTCCATTTTCTTAGGATCAACCTTTGTTGAAGATTGCATTTACTGTGTGCTGCCCCTCTGAACTTTCCACTAATGTGATCTTGGTCTTTACTGTTGGGTTTTCTTTACTGTTAGGCGTTAGTTCTAAACCGGCGGAAACCCAAAGGCCCCCCCACAAATCCAGCAATGTGTGGCTGACTCGTTCTGTTGTTGGTCTTCAGGTGTCATCTTGATTTCAGGGTAAGTTTAGATTATTAGAACAGTCATTACGTACTTGCTGCATGCGTTTTTAAAAAGTATTTTTGCTGCATTTTGGTCCTCTGTATAGTTTGGTTTGAATGGACGCCATCCGACTAACAATGATGAAAGCAAACGAACAAATTGATGATTACTCGTTAAGACTGTTTTTGGAAGTTTATGGGGGTTGGCCCTCTAAGGAACAATAAGCGACTCAAAGTCTGCGTAAACAACATATGGACTCGTTTGCAGATGTTTCCAGTTCATAAAACAACCCCTTTGTGCCTTTCTCTCGGGGTAATTAGTTCTGTATGACAATCTACGGACTGATACAATGTTTTTATTTTCGCTTCGGCTTGAACGGATGGAATTCTTGTTAAACATTTTTTTGCCCGAATTCTTGTTTATGCCATCGTTTGAAGTATGCTGCATTAGTCTACTCATTGTGCGTTATATGTGTAATGTGGTGCCTGCTGGTGAATACATTTAAGCGTAAGTCACCCTGATTTTTGTCTGGTTCACCCAAATTGATGGGTGTTCTTAGAACTTTAATGGGTTGTAGATTTGTTTCCTCATCCCATGTGTACACGTTAACAGTTATTGGCGATTTGTTCTTTAAACTGTTCAATTTGGTCTATACTGAAGGAAATAGTATGCCGTCAAAGTTAAGCTCTTTGATGTAAGGACAATTGTTAGACACTCTGTCTGGTTTTTAGCAACGTGATGCAGCCTTGCAAGAACACACCACATAAAACATTTGTTGTCTGTATTCTTTTATGTTTAGAATGCTCTTTTTGAAACTAATGCTGGGGGTAGCGGGTTTTAAGAATTGTTACGATAGGGTGTTTTACTTAGACTGTTTTAATTTGATCTCTAAGACTTCACCCCCTTTACCAACCAAAGCCTTCATTTTAGCTTCCCAGAGGCTACATTAAGTGTGTAAGCAGTTGGTTGCCCAATTAGGCGTGAGGTGCTTTATGAAAGAATAGTCTGCTGTCTGGTTGAGACCTAGACTTTAGATTTTCATTATGTATTGTTGTATAGTCAACCAAACAGCTAATCTTACTTTCACTGGTGGTTTCTATTGTTTGTTTACTTGGCACTTGAGAAATAGCCCTGTACAACGCTTTCCTGTACGTTTGTTGGAGCAAAAACTTCTAATCGATTAAATTTTGTGCTCTTGACAAACGCATTCCTTGTCTAAATCATTAACCATTTCTTCAAGACTTTCATATATCTTATCTTCCCTGTTGAGTTCTTTTCTAAACCCCAAAAAATTTATTTAAATTTAAAAAAAAATTACATCAAATCGTCTCCAAAGTTTGTCTCCAAACGTCGTCTCCGGAGTCGTCTCCAACGTCGTCTTAGTCAGAATCAATATCAACGGTCTTTTTGTGCTTGGACTCATAAAAATAAAATATAAACACCTTTGGCGTTGTTAATGGTGATCTGTTTAGAACAGAGTTAATGTTATGTTTTTCTTTTTTTAAACATTCCTTTTTTATTGATCGGGTGTTGGTTGTTGAGAAAAGTTACCCTTGCCTTTTTTGAAGATCAAATTTTGTCTTTTGTAGTTCCCCAAAACAGCCTGTAGAGGGCTAAATTCTTCATCCGTGATGTTTTGAGTCAGCAGTGCTTTATTTATTGTCAGTTTTAAGGAACTAAGTTTAGCTGTTATTAGTTGAACAATAGCTGTGTGCTTTTGGAGTTTAGCTTTTTATTTTTTGCTGTCAGCACTTACAGCTAAAGGGCCAGGCCAGAGTTAAAGACAAACCGCCTAGAGGTATAGCTACCGATGCACCTATGCCTGTTGCTAAGAGGGCCTACCTGGTTTCCCGCTGATAGAGCATAAAAGTCGATGCTCCAGTATTAACATATGTAACAGCATTAAAGAAGCAGAATACCTTCGTTTGGTTTTTGCTGTATTTTGAAAGGTCTTGCTCTAGTTCTTGTTGCATTTGTGTAATGTTGGTTAATTGAAGGTTTTATGTTGCTAACTGTCTCTTTTTTGGCGGCATGTCTCCAGGATCTTGTAGGCAACCTGTCGCTGTGGGCACTTTTGGATAAACCTGAAAAGTCTTTTTTTTTTTAAATAAAAAAATAATTTAGTATTGTATATCTTTTTAAACTGTTATTTTTGAAATTTAGCTGCGCACATATATTAAAAACAAGTATATATTAACTGGTTTGTCACTCTCCTTTTTCTGTATCAATTTGAATGGTTATTTTCCCTCTTTAACAGTTCTCCCACTTCCATGCAAACTGATTTCCTCTGTCGACCTTAGGTCAATCCATAAGCGTATTTCGTTGTTAATTTAAACATCGAGTCTAACACTGTGAAGTGTAGATCTTTTGGGCACAAGGTTTCTGTTGGACTTCTATGTCTTCCGCCTCAAACAATTTTCTTATTTCATCAAAATGTTTATTAAAGGTTTAAGCCCCCTAGCGTAAGTTTGGTTAGGACTACCCTCAAATGTACATTGCACTTTCGTTATCTTAGGATTAATAAACCTTTCACTTTGTCTTTGGTATGGTCCTTTTCATCTTCACACAGCAATAAAATACCCTTTTAAATGATCGTGCTGTGGCACTAAAACTAAAATTCCATATAGTCGTGCTTCGAGCCTTGCTTTTTATATATTTTGAATGATGAATCACTTATGTAATATATTGCATTTTTGACTGTATTGTTGCTGATCAGCCTTGCTAAGTTAGGGGTTTCTAACGATGTCAAACTCTAACGAGATGTCAGAAATGCTGTACTTTGCTTCGGTGTCTGTAGATTTGATAACACGTCTGTATTCATTAAAAGTTAGTTCATATGACAATCTGTCTTTTTATGCTCCTTGAATGTATGGAGCATGCGCTTTTAACAGCTCGAAATCTAAGGGTATGGAAAAGCGATTACCATACGCATAAATTACGCTTCCTACTTGTTACCGTCTTTTGCATTTCGGCGCCTATTCTGTGTCTTAGTGCTTCATTATTTTCGATTCCTTGAAACGCAAGATCGGCCCTTTCCTTCGCGGCTAGCCATAGATCAGAATAGATTTAAAAATATGTCTGCATTATGTAAGGAAAATTTTTTCTTGCCCCTCAAGTTTTTTAGAATTTTCTTAACGATTGCCGCCCAGATTCTGTACAACTGTCTGTTTGGGTCTGTTGCTGATGCGAGTTTATTTTGAAAGTAAGTCATGCACATCCCGGCACAATCATTTCATTGCTCTGGGTCTGGAAATTTGACAGTTTAAAATTTGGTTGAATCAAAAGTGGATGGATTATTTGGAACAGTAATATTCCGGTTATTTCCGCTTTGGGACATCCCTTGCGGCATGAATTAACATTAAGTAAGGTCGGATCATTTTACGAAAGTTTAGGTCAAGAACCTCCTGAATTTTAGATCCTAATTTATTTTGAACAAAAAATGACCTCTGTTTGTGAAAGCGATCAAGGATAACTTGTACAGCTTACATCTAAACCAGGGCTCATCAAAGTTTTTAAAAAAGAGTACAGACTTCAGACTTCAGACTTTCAGACTTCAGATTTTTATTGTATCCCATATACACAAGGAAAATGTTTTTGCAGGCACGTAAAACAAAATACAAACAATTCAATGTTAAAAAATCAATCTGTGGGTTAAACAGGCCTCTAAGACAATATCACACTTTTCCATGTGGTTTATGTACATGTAAAAATTAGACATTTATACCCAAAACACTCCATACCCAACATTTACACTCCCCAAACAACACTCACACCCCACACACCCACACACACACATTTCACACCTCCCAACGTGTGTGGGGTACCGCGTTGCCGAAACCACATCACTCTCTCTCTCTCTCATCCTCCCCATCCTCCCCACTCCCCCAACCCCCCCCCCCCCCCCACCCCCCGGGCCCAACCCTGCTCAACCCTTCTTAATCTTGCTGTCATGAATATGTACAATGGGGGGGAAATGGACTACAATATATGAGTGGGTGGGAAACTGAGATGGGGGGGGAAACAGTAAAGATGAAACAGGAAAAGAGAGGGACAGACAGAGACAAACCAAACGGGGAAGGGAAGAGAGCATGTGAGTTAAAGGACAGACATAGTGAAGGTTTGGGGGAAAGAGAGAGACTCAGAGAGCGACAGATCGTCAGGCTGGGAGGAGAGACACCAGAGAGAGAGAGAGAGATAAAGAGAGAGAGAGAGAGAGAGAGGAGAGAGGAGGAGAGGAGAGAGAGAGAGAGAAGAGAGAGAGAGAGAGAGAGAGAGTGACAGACAGACAGACAGAGAGGGAGGGGGGTAGGAGAAGGAGGAGAGAGAGAGGGGGAGGACAGCCGACAGATGGACAGAGACGGAGAGTAAAACATGGACAAAATCTAAAACGATAACCATTTAAGACCCGAAAACACACTTACCTTATATACACTCCCCCCCCCCCTCAAACCTCTCCCCCCCATCTACTAGCACACACACCCACACACACACAAAACACCACACACCACACAACACACACAACCCCACCACACACACACACACACCACACACACACACACACACACCACACACAACACACACACACACGCACGCACGCACGCATACACACCCACATACATACACACACGCACACACCCCACACGCACACGCACACACACACGCCCACAACACAACCACACACACACACACACACAAAACACCCCGCACAATTAGACAAAGACTTAGTGTGAGTGATCAAAAACGCCTTGGCATTGCTACCCACCCAAAATTAGATACGGAGGGCAGTTGCTAAACTTCAAAACACACTACAAAAACTCCAACAGTTAACCAAAATACAAAACATGGTACGTCAAAATTTTAATCAAACAGCAGACGAATATAATAATGCAATAGAAGCAGAAACCAGTTTTTCGAACAAACAGATTTAAAACTATTACGAACCACGCTAATGAGAGAGAAAGAGTGTCCTTGATCGTGCTTTAAGAACCCTTAGAGGTGAATTAATAAACATGTAGCAAAAATGAGTGAACTAGATGAGCATATAAAAAGAGAAAAAGAAAAACTCGTTGAGGTGACGACTACAACTTAGGACATGAGTTAAAGAAAGAATAACCCGAAGACTACATGATCTTGAACTAGAGCGTCAGCAAGATAGAACCGAGAACAATTACGCAGACAAGTGAAAAGGAATAAGTGAAACTATCCAAAGAATTTTTTAATTTAAGACAAACACTAGCAGAACGAATAAGAAAAATGTTTAGAGAGCAAGGTGTACATTGCAAGTGGGTTTTAACTGCCCTTTGGATTTGCAATAAGCACATGGGGGTTGGCTATTACGGGGGGGTGGTCAAAGTTCAGTGCCTCCACCACCCTCCCTCCATCACCGCCTGATAAATCATGGTTAAAAACAAAATTGATTCATATTGCGGGTTTATTAAAAAAAATTAGCCAGTAAAGCATAGAATCTTTTTCCCGGTATTAGGGGGTGTCGTTAGCTGGCTTTTTTTTATGCAGCAAAGTAGTTGGCTTCATGGCGAGACTTATGGACATTAGTTGTCTTAATAGTCGGGTTACTTTTTCGTAAAGATAAAGAAGGAGTAATCCTAAGCCCGTTAATCCAATAAAAAAGTGCTGTCTTTTATATTTTTGGTCAATTTTTCTTTCGCCTGCGAACAGAGTCCGCCCTTGGGGGTTTGATGACTTATTCTTGGGGGGTCCGCTACACGGGCAGGGACGGGCGAAATTTAGTCGTTTATTCCGACCTTCTGTTCATTGCCTGCCACAAGGATTCCATTGTTGTTGTTTATTATTTTCCTTTCTGGGTCTGAGGTCAGAAGGCAGCATGTATAAACCAGTGCCATCAGCAAAGTCTACTTTCGATCTTGCGTATTGTAAACATTTTGGTACCCTTTTTAATACTTAAAGGCAAATCAAAATACAGAATTAATGCGTCCTCTAAATTTTCAAGTACTGTTTTGTGCGTCCCAAAGCCAGTAGAAGGTCAGTTATGTTCGATTTGTTTGTGCTTGTGAACCTAGCAAACCACCAAACGTTTTAAGGTACAATAACAGTGTATTTTTCTCAATTTTTAAGTAGTTCAGTACGTTCAAACGTCGTCTTAGTCAATCATATCAACGGTCTTTTGTGCTTGGACTCATAAACTAAAGTATAAACACCCTTTGGCGTTGTTAATGTGATCTGTTTAGAACAGAGTTTAATGTATCGTTTACTTTTTTTAAACATTCCTTTTTTATTGATCGGTGTCTGGTTGTTGAGAAAAAGTTACCCTTGCCTTTTTTGAAGATCAAACTTTTGTCTTTTGTAGTCCTCCAAATCAGCCTGTAGACGACTAAATTCTTCATCCGTGATGTTCGAGTCAGCCAGTGCTTTATTTATTGTCAGTTTGAAGGAACTAAGTTTAGCTGTTATTAGTTGAACAATAGCTGTGTGCTTTTGGAGTTTAGCTTTTATTTTTTGCTGTCAGCACTTACAGCTAATGTGCACAGGCCAAGAGTTAAAGACAAACCCGCCTAGAGGTATAGCTACCGATGCACCTATGCCTGTTGCTAAGAGACCTACACTGGTTCCTGCTGATAGAGCACTAATAGTCGATGCTCCAGTATTAACATATGTAACAGCATTAAAGACAGCAGAATACCTTCGTTTGGTTTTGCTGTATTTTGAAAGGTCTTGCTCTAGTTCTTGTTGCATTTGTGTAATGTTGGTTAATCTGAAGGTTTTATGTTGCTAACTGTCTCTTCTTTTGGCGGCATCGTCTCCAGGATCTCTGTAGGCAACCCTGTCGCTGTGGGCACTTTTGGATAAACCTGAACAGTCATGCTTTTTTTTAAATAAAAAAATAATTTAGTATTGTATATCTTTAATCTGTTATCTTGAATATTTAGCTGCGCATCATATATTAAAAACAAGTATATATTAACTGGTTTGTCACTCTCCTTTTTCTGTATCAATTTGAATGGTTATTCCGTCTTTAACAGTTCTCCCACTTCCATGCAACTGATTATCCTCTGTCGACCTTAGGTCAATCCATAAGCGTATTTCGTTGTTAAATAATCATCGAGTCTAACACTGTGAAAGTGTAGATCTTTAGACACAAGGTTTACTGTTGGACTTCTATGTCTTCCGCCTCAAACAATTTTCTTATTTCATCAAAATGATGATAAGGTTTAAGCCCGCTAGCGTAAGTTTGGTTAGGACTACCCTCAATTGTAC
>CM031624.1:8309199-8355276 GCA_018398815.1 Conus ventricosus | reverse complement strand
GATCAACATTCCCCTTTCAGAGACGGTCAAAAACTCTTCCACAAACATTTCTTCTAAGTTTCCCTTTGTTAACACCCAGTCCTGCAGACAAAAGACAATCCTAATAAACGACTTCATTATCGACAATGATTTTAATCTTGTCTCTATGATGGAGACGTGGCTCTACGAGCAAGGAGACGAGGTCCACATCACTGAACTGACCCTAGAAGGCTACGATTTCCATTCTTTTCCCCGTTGTGGAAAGCGTGGTGGCGGCATTGCTGTTGTCTCAAAACAATCGCTGACTTCATTGTTGGTGCAACGACTTGACTGTCTGTGTTTTGAGGCCGTGGAGGTTACTCTCCCACGGGGCAGGGGTGCTGTTACCATTGTCTGTCACTAGTGACCTCCTCCCAGCAAATCAAACAATATGTTCATTGATGAGTTTCCTGTTTTGGTTTCTCGTCTGTCAAATCTCTCAGGCGAAATTGTGATTGCTGGCGATCTGAACTTTGACTCCCTGTCCTGTCCCCATGTCAAACAACTAAAGACCCGCTTCAGTGACCACTGCCTCAAGCAGCTTGTTGATCAGCCAACTCATCGGTGCAGTCACATTTTGAACTGGTGCATAGTGCGTGAAAACTCCACTGTTGTGTGCAGCTGTGCTGTGCTCACCATCCCCTTCTCTGACCATGAGGCGATCATAGGAGCCCTCGCCATGGAGAAGCCCCAGAGAAAACAGCGCATGGTGCAGTCCAGGAGCCTGAAGCGGATCGACCCCAAAGCGTTCCAGGCAGATGTACAGCATCTGGTGGCCTGTGATCTAAGGGACTGCCCGGACCACCAGTTTGCCGACCACTACGACGTAGGTCTCCGCCGCATTCTGGACCAGCACGCCCCTCTGGTCACCAGGATGATGACTGACCGCCCCTCAGCGCCATGGAGAAACAAGAGTGTTAAGGACGCGAAGAAAGATGTGTGTCAGGTGGAGTGCAGATGGAGGTCAACTGGTTTGACTGTCCATCAAGAAGAGTACAAAAGAAAACTGAACTCTTACTCTACGTTTACTAAGAACGTCCGAGTAAAATACTATAGTGGCCTTATTGCCGATTGTACCTCCTCAAAACAGTTGTATGCAGTGGCTGGTCATCTCTTGGGCACAGTTCAAGTTTCCCCCCTCCCAAGCAGCCTTGACCCATGCCAACTTCCAAAAAATGTTTTCTCGCGTTTTTCATGAGAAAGCGCCCCAATTAAGGCATGATTTGGATTGTCAAAACGCTGGCCCACCAAACTTCAAAATATTTAACGGCCCCAAGCTTAGCCGTTTTGACACAGTGTCTGAATCGTTCGTCTCAGAACTTATTTCCAAGTCTGCTACAAAGTGCACCAAACAGAATCTTGCCGGTCTTGCCCCAGTTCTGAAGAGAATTGTAAATGCTTCTCTGGCTACTGGCTATGTTCCTGGATGTTTTAAACATGATCTGGTACTTCCTCTTCAAAAGAAAAATGGCCTATATCCCGATGAACTTAAAAACTTTTGACCTGTTTCTCATCTTCCTTTTCTCTCCAAACTCCTGGAAAAGGTTGTCTTTGTGCAACGTGAACGCTATCTGTCCAAGCACAATCTGTATGAAATAAACCAGTCTGCGTGTAGACAAAATCACAGTACCGAAACAGCGTTGCTTTGTGTGACTGACAGTCTCCTTCAGTCAGCTGACAACAAAAAATGCATCGCTCCTATCTTTGCTAGATCTCAGTGCCGCATTTGACACTATCGACCACAGTATTTTTTTAAAAGTCTTTCGGTATCACAGACATTGCATTAGAATGGTTTTGGTCATACCTGACTGGCAGAACACAATCTGTGTCTGTTGGTGGCAAGGTCTCCTCTCCCCTTCCCCTGGACTTTGGTGTGCCCCAAGGCTCCGTTTTGGGCCCCCTTCTCTTGTCTCTGTATATTCAACCTCTATCTATGGTCACTGAGGAACACGGGATTCCTCATCAGAAATTTGCCGATGACACCCAGCTGCACGACGCTGCTGAGCCTGCTGCATTCCATCTTTTGGTATCGGAATTTGAACTGTGTTTCCAATCTGTTAAATCATGGATGCTTAAAATTATGCTCAAGCTAAATGATGAAAACAACTGAGGCTCTGTTGGCAGCACCACGTTCTGTTTTGGATTGCATTTCTGAAAAAAATCTGTTCAAGCTGGAACCAACAAAATTCCCTTTGAAGACAGTGTGAGGGATCTGGGTGTCCATTTGGATAGTACGCTGTCCATGAATGTCCAGATAGATCACCTGTGTCGTTCAGCCTTTTTGGCTTTGAGAAAGATCGCGTCAATTCGCTCATATCTTACACAGAAAGGGACTGCCCAACTTTTCTGTTCCCTCATCATGTCAAAACTCAATTACTGTAACAGCATTCCTGCCGGTCTTCCCACTGTCTATATAAACCGACTTCAACGTCTACAAAACAACACAGCCAGACTTGTTTTCCAAAAATCAAAACGAACCAACACTACACCTCTGTTAGTTAGAATACATTGGCTTCCTATTCATGCGCGCATTCAGTATAAACTCGCAACACTTGCCTTCCGACACTTTGATGAAATGTTGCTCGCTTATCTTTCCAACACACTTGTCACTTATCAACCCCTCTCGCACTCTCCTCCCCAGCAGTGATAAACTTCTTAAGCTTCCCCGCATGAAACTGAAATCCTTTGGCCAAGGTTCTTTCAGTTATAAACCCCCCCCCCCCCCCCCCCCTTGTCTGGAACTCCTTCCCCTCCCAGCTCCACTTTTCACAGACTCTCTCTGCGTTCAATCTAGTCTCAAAACGCATCTCTTCCAGAAGTCCTTTTGTCTTTCTTCATAGCTTACGAGTTAATGCGTGTTTCCCATGCATTCTCCATCCCTTCGCCTCTTGTATGTGCATGCACGCTTCCGTGCCTGAATGCTTATGTGTTTTGCGTGTGTGCGTTTGTGTGTGTGTGTGTGCGTTTACACGCATGGGGTTTTCTTGCTACGTGTTGAGTTTGCCCTTTGTGTGTTTGTTTGTTTGTTTAGTTTTACCTCTTTTCACATGGCGTGTTTTTAGACGATTATGATATTTGTAAATGATATACATCAAGATGACATTGATATTATTATACAAATGAAAACATCATTAAAATAAAGCTTAAATCAGTGGACATGAACAACATAAACAATGTTTGCTTCAAAAAATACTGAAATCTTATACTGATGTACCGATAGGACTGCGAAGTAAATGTTTTGATACATTAGCCAAAAATCAATGATTTGAGTTAGAGTCTTAAAATCATCAACTGTAGGATTATTTGGTAACTGAAAATGGGTAGTACTGCCGCATAGTGGGACAATTAAATAGTACATGAAATGTCAAATGTTTTTCCCCACATATGTATTTTGCAGTATCAACATATTACATTTTAATGAATTATATTTAAGTCTAAAACACAAACTGGAAATTTCCCTCGGAAAAAAAACATTCAACAAAGACATGCTGTAAGAGGTGTGCCGATTTACATTATAACCCAACGGCTTTGTTGTCTTCTTCTAAAAGATTATAGCATTCCTTTACAGACAAAGGAATATGAACGTTTTTCACAACGAATTCTTTGTCTTGCACCTCCTCTAGCTACTCTGTCTGCCCATTCATTTCCATAAAATACCACAATGTAATGGAACCCAAGTAAATGTTACACTGGAACCCTTTTGAATTAGAAAATGTATGAGATGATTAATTTCAATTGCTAAGTCACATCGTCTCTAGACTTCGTGGATTTCAGTGTAAATTAGACAGACTTAGAGTCAACACAAAAAAGAATATGGAAATATAACCATAGGAAGATTAACAATGTATCGCAGAGCATGAGAATGGCTACCAGTTCTGCGGTGAAAATAGAATGACCTGCACCAATATGAACGACTTTTCTTTCTTTAATCCAGGTATTACAAACCCAGCACCCGCCACATTAGTGTCAATAAGAGAACCATCGGTATATACCTTCAAATGGTTAGAATAATTTGAATGAACATGAGATCGAAAAGAAAAAGCAAGTAGGTGAGGGTTATCACTCGTTTTTAGATCGTCATTGGAAAAGTCAAAATCTGCTCTGTTCAGTTCCCATGGAGGAATTGGAGACGCAATCGAACGTTTACCTATATCTTTAGTTTTCAGATCTAATCTACTGTGAATATCTCAAGTATAAGTGGCTATTGTTGTCAAAGACTTTATGGCCCTTGCTCTTTTTGGAAATTGAAGATCTGATCTAAGTACATTTTCATTCACGTTGACATTTTCAGCAGCACTGCTTCTTATAATGTACTAAGCTGAAGACAGTTCTCGATAATTGTTCAAAGGTAGAACACCAACCTCCCCATACGTAGCAATAGTCGGAGTGTGGACAGGAACTCCCAAAGCTAATTTGTATGCCTTAGAGTCAATACTTTGTAATTTCTTCATAAGATATTTAGGAGCAGAAAGATAAACTTCTTGGCCGTAATTCAGCTTTGATCTAACCAAAGATGGTGCAAGAAGAGTCAAGCTTTTTGTTTCCTTACCCCAGTTTTGTCTGCTTATAATAAGCTTTTATGAGCTTTTGATAGACTGTTTTCATTGTGAAATTTCCATGATAGTTTCGATGTAAATAGACACCTAAGAATTTTGTTATGTCTTTGAATTGTAGATCAGCTCCGTCGATAAAGAAACTAGGTATCTTCTGGGAGGTCACCAGCACTAAATACCATCATGTGAGTTTTTTCAACAGATAAAGATAAACCATTCTCTGTCAAGAAAGCACTTATCTTATCTAACTCAGACTGATAACAGATCTGAATTTGTTTCAGTTTTCTGTTTGAAATATACTTCAATTTTGCATCCAACCAAATACAAATGTCATCAGCATAATTGAACAATCTTGACATTTATTGATATCTTCCTAGAAGATCTGATATCATAATACTGAAAAGATAAGGCAATGATGGATCCTTGAGGAACTCCCATATGTAAATCTCCTGGGAAGAATACCTCATTTTCAACTCTTGTTTCAATAGTTCTACAGGAAAGAAAATCTTTTACAAATGAAACATTCTCCCACAAATACCTGCTCTTTTCAGTTTAAATAACAATTGAGCGTGCCACACTTGATCGTAGCTCGTTTAATGTCACAAAATGTTGCCAGCACGTTTTGCTACGAGCAAATTGGCGTTTTATATTGGTAGATAACTTCACCAAGTGATCCGTTGTAGATCTTCCCGACCTAAAACCAGCTTGATGGACTGGAATAACATTGTTTTTATCACAATAGTGAATTAGTCGAGCAGTTACTATCTTCTCCATTAAACTTACATGTGTGTGAAGTAAGAGAGATTGGCCTGTAACTGTTGACATCTCTACAGGAAATCTTAAATAAATGTTAGCGAACCGCCCAGAGAACGTGGACAACGAGTCACAAGACAAAACACAACGCGTTTCGACCTCTTAGGTCTTCGGCAGGTGATGTATAAACGAATAAAACAACGAGAATTCACTTAGCTTTGATCGCATCAGATCGCTCAGGGTTCAGCGCTGAACCCTGAGCGATCTGATGCGATCAAAGCTAAGTGAATTCTCGTTGTTTTATTCGTTTATACATCACCTGACGAAGACCTAAGAGGTCCGAAACGCGTTGTGTTTTGTCTTGTGACTCGTTGTCCACGTTCTCTGGGCGGTTCGCTAACATTTATTTAAGATTTGTTTAGATTTCCGCCTGCAGTCGTCTCGCTTTGCAACTATCTCTACAGGGTTTGCCATTTTTAAGTATGGGAACTTTTATCGAATGTTTCCACACGATGGTAATTTACCTTCACTCCAGCATGTTTCCATTATTTTATGAAGATACTGCACCCAATTATCTGGTAAATGTTTCAGCATTTCATTGAAATTTCATCACGACCAACAGTTGTTCTTTTATTACTCAATGTTGAGATTCCTTCTTTTAGTTCCAAAAACGTAATAGGAGAGTTGAGTATAAGTATCGTTAGATTCTGGATCTTTAATTTCTAGTTTGCTTCCTGGTCCTGTCTGTATGTCTTACATTTTCTTGAAAGACATTCTAGTCTGCTGTTTACTGAAAAGATATCAGCAAACTTTTCCGCTTTTTGATAAGCTGTTGGAAATTTATTATCTTCAAATGTTTACTTGCACTTAGAATGAAACCCCGTGCTTCATATATCAAATGTTCTTCCATATTTTACTCCTACCTGAAGGAGACTTACCTCTTCCTCACAAAAGCTTGACCAATATTCACACTTTGCTTTGGCTAATATTTTGTTATATGTCGATTTAGCAACCTTTTAATCTCTGAGTTTAGATGGAGATATACTGCATAGATAGATTTTATACTTAGAAATCTTTTCTTGTTTTGCTCTTTCACACTCGTCTGTCCACCACAAGTTCCCTGCATATTTAGATGTAAAACACACGAACATCTGGGAATAGAAGAATCAGCCACGTGAAGTACAGATCTTGTGAATGATCATACATACGATCCACGTCTTCATTTTGATGAATGTCAGAAGAAGAAGATATTAGAATTGATGTAAATTTATCCCAGTCTGCTCGATTGTAACTATATTTCCTGATTTTATCTTGTATTGAATTAACAGGACCTAACTTTTCGTTTAATCTTATATGTATAGGAAATGATCACTACCTAGTGTATCAGGAGAAGTTTCCCACATACAGTCTGGAGCTAATTCAGAGAAATGAAGGATATGTCAATGGCTGATGGTTTATGACATTCTATATCTGATATTCTTGTGATGTCACCATCATTCAGTAAGTACAAATTTGAATCCACAACATTTTCGACAAATCGGTGTTTGTGGTTCTTTTACAACCATCGTCCCAGAGAGCTGAATGCGCATTAAAATCACCTCCAATGAGCCATTTTTCCTTATTAGGTAAGTTCGCAACCATTCTGTATTATCATTATCTGGACCTTTTGGAAGATAGACGGAAACAATATTAACAACTAGGTTGCTGTTGAATTTTACTATAGCAGCGGAAGAGTTTAAATGAGGAATGTTCAAGGCACTGGGAGATTTCATAGGATGGTAATCAATATTTCGATGAATATATTGCTGTGTGATCTTACCAGACTGATCTTGATTGTACACAGGTGGGTAATGAAAATTCGGAATATGGGGTAATTTAGTTTTTACTTACGTCTAAAGATTGTAGTAATAAGACTTTAAACTGATTTGATGACAAATGTTGTATCAATTCATCAATATTTCTAATAATGGAACGACAGTTCCATTGGAAGATGTCAATATTTGAAAGCTCTTCCATCAGAATTATCTACATTTACTGGAAAAAAAAGGAGATCAGTAGAATAAGTGATAACAGGATTATTATCTGTGTGAAGTTGACGTAGTAAGGCTAGCAGATGTGGAGACTGCGAATCTGCGCTGGCAGGAAGTGAAGTCGTCACATCAGAGTTGGCAGAATGTGAAGAGGTCACCTCAAGGGTTACAGGAGGAACCATCTCCTCAGGACCGGAAGGAGATGAAGTCACCGCAGGGTCAGCAGTAGGTGGAGACGTCACCTCAGGGCCGGAAGGAGATGAAGTCTCTGCAGGTCAGCAGTAGGTGGAGACGTCACCTCAGGGCGGAAGGAGATGAAGTCTCTGCAGGGTCAGCAGTAGGTGGAGACGTCACCTCAGGACCGGAAGGAGATGAAGTCACTGCAGGGTCAGCAGTAGGTGGGGACGTCACCTCAGGGCCGGAAGGAGAAGTCACCGCAGGGTCAGCAGTAGGTGGAGACGTCACCTCAGGACCGGAAGGAGAAGAAGCTGACGCCTCAGGGCCAACAACAGGAGGAGTCGTCACCTCCGGCCAACAGGAGGGGTCTCCTGAGGGCTAGCAGGAGGAGGTGATTCCTCAGGGCCAGCAGAAAGAGGGGGTGTCTCCTCATGGCAGCAGGACGAGGGAGAGTTTCCTCAGGGTCAGCAGGAGAAGGGGGAGTCTCCTCAAGGCCGGCCAGCACGACGAGGGAGAGTTTCCTCAGGGTCAGCAGGATAAGGCGGAGTCTCCTCAAGACCAGCACGACGAGGGAGAGTTTCCTCAGGGTCAGCAGGAGAAGGGGGAGTCTCCTCAAGGCCAGCACGACGAGGGAGAGTTTCCTCAGGGTCAGCAGGAGAAGGGGAGTCTCCTCAAGGCCAGCACGACACGACAGAGAGTTTCCTCAGGGTCAGCAGGAGAAGGGGGAGTCTCCTCAAGGCCAGCACGACGAGGGAGAGTTTCCTCATGGCCAGCGAGGAGGAGGTGTCTCCTCAGGACGAGCAGGAGGAGGCAGTGTCTCCTCAGGGCCAGTAGGAAATGGAAGAGACTTATCAGCACCAGCAGGAGGAGGTGGGGGAGTCTCCCAAGGCCTGTAGGAGGAGGGAGAGTCTCCTTGGTGCCAGCAGGAGGAGTAAGAGCCTCCTCAGGGCCAGCAAGAGGATGAGTCGTCCTCCTAGAAACAGCAGAAGGAAGAGACGTCACCTCATAGTTGGCTGAAGGTGGAGACGTCTCCTCCATAACAGCAAGCGGTGAAGCTGTCTCCTCAGGGGTATCAGGAGTGTAGTCGTCTCCTCAGAGGCAGTAGAGGTGTAAACATCTCCTTAGGAACAGCAGAAGTTAAGCGGGATGAAGAGAAAGAGGACATGAATGTTTCCAACTGTTTCAGGCAGCCGATCTTTTCACGCTGGGATAGGAAAGATGACGCATGAGGGAGAGAGGTTGAATAGATTGAGAGCAAATTTTGAAACACATTTGAAGGGTCTTCTTCTTGTCGAAGAACGGAAGTAGCAGGGAAGACAAGAGTTGACAGAAAAGAAGGGAATGAGGGGGGAATACGGCCAAACTTGACAGCATCATTATACAAATTATTCGCACTAGAGCAGGATGAGGAGTTGATTGAGGGTTCATATGTGATCTTGGTGTTGTTTGCCGACTCACACTTAGCATCCGCCTTCTTTACTGCTGCCATGGCGTCACAAAAGGGCATGCACTGTTTGGATCTGAGGGCGGCTGCGGTTTTGACCACACTCTTTGCTGGGCAGTGTCTGTACGCAGCAGAGTGCTGCCTTTGCAGTTCGCGCATTGCAGGCACTCTGCCTTGCAATCTTTTCTTGGAATGTGAGCTCTCCCACACCTGCTGCATTCCCCTGTTTCGCCCTGCACTGCTTCCTGGTGTGGTCCAGTCTCTGACATACTGTGCACTGTCGGACGGGAGGCCTATAGGGGTGCACAGAGTACGATTTGCATCAATTTGTAATTTATATCGGAAGACGTAGGAGGTTAAAAGTGATTTGAGAGGTGGGCTGTTTTTCTTCCTGTTTTTATTTGTCCACATTCAGTACACACGAACATTGTTTCAGATCGTCTTCTCTCAGATTTTCGAATACAACGCCGAAGGGTTTAAAACAGATGGATGCGGCAACTATGTCAATCCCTGCTAAATTAGAAGTAGACAGAAGCTGATTTGGTTGCTTTTTTGAAGCCATTCGACGAAGTACTCTCCAGATCGAAGACGACGAACTGCTTTTCACCTCACCAACTGAGCCTAGAAATGCCTGTCTGAAGCTGTATCTCAGATATGGAAGCTTAAAAAAAAACAGAACCCAGGTCTTTCAAAACCACGGGAAAATGTTGGGGATGGCGTATTATTAAGGAATGTCTGCTCTTGATATTTTAGGTTGGTCTCTTTTCTACGGAGATTTTACAATAATGTTACCTTTGTTTAGTGGATGTTACTTTTGATGAATTGTCTATATTAAATGCAGTGCCATCTTAAAAAATAAAATAAAATAAAATAAAATAAAATAAAATACAAAACAAACAAACCACACACAGAGAGAGGTAGGAGGGAGGAGGGTGCTAGTTACTTGAGGACCCGGGGAAAAACAAGAAAGCCATGACGCAAATAACATTTTCGACGTAATGGCCAAATGACGTACAGGTACACAGACGTCATTATTTTTGTTCTCTTTTGTTGTTGTTTTTGTTGCAGAATTCTTTTGGCATAAAAAACAAACAGAAATCCCAAATTATAATAATCACAACCGAAATAAAGCCTGAGATGGCAGTCGGAAAACGGACGATTGTCGATGAAATAGCCGATGCTACCAATTATAAAATGAATAAGCAGAGCAGAACGATGAAATGAAAGGCCAAACGAGGATCAGGATCACCAAGCAAAACCGCAGCTGGCAGTGCCGATTAAGAAAAGAAAAACACAATAAAAAGAAAGAACACGGTTTTCAATCAAATTAACACCACATATCTGCATCGTGAGAGAGAAGCAAATCCCCAACACAATCCACAGGACCTAGCCACAATTAAACCACGGAAACGATGCAAAATATCAACAGAAGAAAAACAGACACAGCCACTTTGTTTCAATGCCAACATCCGGGTCCCCTTTGTGTAGTGTGTGTGTGTGTGTGTGTGTGTGTGTGTGTGTGTGTGTGTGTGTGTGTGTGTGTGTGTGTGTGTGTCTGTGTGTGTCGGTGTGGGTGTGGGTGCTCCTTTCTGCATGTTCTAAATTGTACCCTGTGCAGTGTTCACGAAATTGGAGGCAAATGGGTGGGTGGGGGGGTGTGGGATGGAAGTTGGTTCTTTTCTTCTATTCCCAAATTCTTGTCGAGCGTTGTTCATGAAATATCATGTGTGTAGTGTATGTGGGGTGGCAGTGGGAGGGAGGGGGGGGGGGATAAGAAGATTGGGGGGATGTGGCTTGTGCATCTGTTTTAGTGCGTGCTTTGTGACCTATTGTTTTGATGCATTTTCTCAATACTGTGCAAATGTTTATAGAAACCTTTATTTTTCCTGTATTGTAAAGCGCTCTGAGGATGTCTTTTTCTCTCATCGAAGAGCGCTGTATAAGCTCGATTTATTATATTTTGACCACAATGATAAAAGGGAAAATGGGTGAGAACAAAATGTTCAAACAGTTTGAAGCCCACAAGCAGCCAGGAAACTACCAGTCACTTGTCCCAAAAGTCAACAGTGAGGTGCGGTCCATCATGGAGTACAGCAGCAAAACAGCAGACCTGACTCTTCAAAAGATCCAGAAGAGTTTACTAAGAGCTACATTTGCCCTTGCAAAAGCCTGTGACACCTTCGCAGCAGACGGGGGGGGGGGGGGGGGGGGGGGAGCATGGTCAAACTGTCCACAGATTTCAGATGCAATGGGCTTGAATTTGAAGAAGGCCCATGATATTTCAATGGAAATAAGTACACAAAAAAAAGTTTCCCAAAGCATCAACAAAAAGTACAAAAAATGACATCAGATGAGATCCCATTACAGATCAGTTGTTCGGGGATGATTTGAAATTGGCGCTCTCTCAGATAGACTCCACCTCCAAACTGAGAGCAAATATGAATGTGTCAATGTCTGCCAGAGGAAGAAAGGGTTTTTTTCCCCCTCAAACAGGGTCAAAAAACGGACCATGGACCTTCCCGTGCCTCAGTCAAGACAGCGGTAGAAACTGGGGATGGAACCAACCCTGTTCCACTTGCAGTTTCCCAACAGCCATCCAAGAGGGACCAGGGGGTTGAGGCCAGAGACCATGTGGCCGAATGAACCAGTTCAAACCAATCTAAGTACTCTGAACCTGGTCTGTCAGTGAGTATTCAAAATCACAAGACAGGGGTTTTAAAGCTGGAATGTTGAATTAATTTGTCATGGAATGGCAGCAATTGACATCTGATGAATTTATTTTGGCAATGGTAACTGGATCACAAATTCCTATTGATGAATTAAAAAACGTATAATACAACCCCAAATCAGTCCAAGGGAATTTATGACCAGAAGCAGATAATGAAATCCAAAAATTACTGAGTTTAAGGGTGATTTTAAGAAGGAGAAATCATCTCTCCAATATTTGTGATCCCCAAGACAGGTGACAGTTAAAGACCTATACTCAATTTATAAAAGTTCAATGAGACAGTTCTCGATGACCATTTTAAAAGGGAAAATCTATCATCTGTCACAAATATGATGAAAAGGCGTTTAACGGCTTCATTTTTTCAGACATACATATTATTCAGTGCCCATTCATCCAGAACACAAAAATACCTAACATTGTTAATGAATAGGGCAGCTATATGCACACACGTGTTTTGCAAATGGTCTTGCAAAAAATTGTCCTCGTTATTTAAACAAAATTGATGAAACCAGTTTATGCTCATTTAAGATCACAAGGATTCTTGTCAGCTTCATTCATTGATGATTGTTATTTGCAAGGTCAAAGTCAAGATAAGTGTAAGCAAATGTTGAAGCAATAGTTAAGATTTTTCAAAGAGACTGGAGTTTTACTATACACGAGGAAAAGCAATGCTTACACCCACAAACGGAGTTAAAATATCTTGGATTTCCTTTAAATTCAGTCTGTGACTGTGACATTGTCTGCATAAAAAAAGGAGAAAGATTGTGACAGCATGTCAGAACTTGATAAGCAAGTTTTCGTTTCCCATCCGGGAATTAACACAGGTCATAGAAAATTGGTAGCTGCCTTTCCTGCAGTGAAATGGGGACCTCTGTATTACAGAGAGTTAGAAGGTTTGAAAACTGTAGCATTCAAGAGGAACAAAGGGAATTCTGATGCAGTTATTTCTCTTTCACCAGAAGAAGAAGTAGAGTTAAACTGGTGGATAAACAATGTTAATGTTAGCTTTTATCCACTTGAGATTAAAGCTCCCTCTGTTGAAATAACAACTGTTGCCTCAAAGTTAGGGGCTAGGGGCAGTTTGTAATGGAAGAGAAACAGGAGGAAGATGGTCAAGAAGTAAAAATATTTTTACATTAATGTCCTTGAACTGTTGGCTATAGAGTATGGACTAAATTTTTGAGTAAAGAAGTAGGTCTACATTAGAAATTGCTATGTGACAACACATGTGCTGTTGCCAATTATCAGGAAAATGGGGAGATCAGATTCAAATTGCTAAAATAATCTGGATCTGGTGTAAGGACAAGGCAGCTGAGTTAACAATAAGGTTTTTGCCTGGGAAACAAAATGTGGAAGCAGACAGAGAGTCAAGATAGTTTAATGATAGAACAGTGTGGAGGCTCAATCCAACTATTTTTCAGAAATGCCACAGAAAGTGCTCTCCCACAGATTGACTTGTTTGCTTCAAGACTAAATTATCAAATCAAACCTTTCTTGTCTTGGGAACCAGATCCGGAAGCTATGGCAATAACTGCTTTCACAGTGGATTGGGACAGATGGATAGTCTATGCTTTCCCACCTTTCAGTCTGATCCAACGGACTCTGCACAAGATGGAAGAGGATCAAGCAGAAGGACTAGCCATCATACCACACTGGCCAACAGCAGTGTGGTATCACCAAATACTCAGACTTCTCATTCGACAACCCATTTTACTTCCAAAAGGAAAACGTGTTTCGCAGCTGGATCATTCAGACGAGGTTCACCCTCTTCACAGAACCCTTCAGCTTCTTGCAGTCATGTTATCCGGAAAGCAAGCTTTCTGGAACAGCTTGTAAATTGTCTGTGCATCATGGCGTGACTCTACCCAAAAGCAGTACGCACACCTCATTAAGAAATGGAATTTTGTCTGTGTTGAACTGGATTGTGATCCCTATCGTCCACCTGTCCATCTTGCGATTGATGTTTTTGACAGTTTTGTTTGAAGATGGGCTAAGCTATAATGCGATAAACACAGCCAGAGTGCCCATTGTGCCATAATCATTACAGACACAGATAAGTCGACTGGTTCCCATCCCAAGATAGTCAGATTTCTGAAAGTTTTGTTTGTTTGGGTTTTCTTTAAACTTAGCCCTGCCTACTATGCTCAGATACTCGCATGCCTGGGATGTGTCTGTACTGTTAGAACATATAAAGGAACAGCTGAAACCCCTGATTTATCTTTAAAGCAGTTAACAATGAAATTATGTGCATTGCTTTTGTTGTCCACAGCTCAGAGAGTACAAATCATTCATTTGATAAAGCTCAGCTGTATTGAATTTACAACAAACGCATGTACTGTCCACATTATTGAAAAACTCAAACAAGGCCAGGAAATAACAGATGTGTTCTGCATTTACAAGAATTTCAGGATGAAAAGATGTGTGTTCTAAGATGTTTGAAAGGATACATTTCCAGGAAGCCGCTAAAACTTGCTGCTTCTGATGTTGGTGCTAATCGTAATGTACTTCCAGCTGTTAAAACTTCCTGCATCCCCAAACTTCCCCTATTTGATGAAAATCGTAATGAAATTGATTCTTTTCTTTCAGGTTTGAAAACCCTGCTTTGTCTTGTGGGTGGCCTCGAGACGAGTTGATGTTGTATGTAGCCTCTTTATTTAAAGGCAATGCCCTTTCGTTGTACCATAGTCTTGCTGCTTATGAAAATCTTGAGTGGGAAGATCTCAAAGAGGAACTATTAAAAAAAATTCAGTGTACAGAAGACGAGTTTCGTGAAAAAAGAAAAAGGAGAATCGTTTGCTGCATTTTATTTTAATCCGTAGCAGTCATTTCTTTGATTGGTGGATTGATTTGTCCGGTACAGAAAAAAAACATTACTTCATGAAGCAAATCCTCCAAAGTATGTCTAAGGATTCAGCTGTTTTAGTCAAAGAACGATCTTGTAAGACTGCGAAAGAAATGTGTAAACTCGCTGGTCAGTATCGCGCAGCTCATCCAGAGACGTAGTTAGGAAAAAATCCAATGACGTTGCTTTTGAGGCAAACGTTGCTTCTCCTAGACATTTTAGTCCAGGAAATCAATTTCAGTCAATCAGACGCAATTCTTCCAGAGGATATTCTAACTTTTCTCAGAGACGGTCGCATGACCAAACCCAATTTGATCGTGCGGTTCGTTACTCTTTTGCGCGAGGAACTTCTTCTCGTCAACGTCCGGATCAGTCATTCGGACCAGGTCGTGGTCGTGGACAAGTTAGCGGTGGTGGTGGCGCATTGGAGATTGCGGATATTCATTGCTGTCACTGTGGGTGCAAATTTCATAAACGTAATGAGTGTCCATATGTTAAACAGCAACTGATGAAACAAGCAAATGTGAGTGTATGTACACAAAATAACCCCCCCAATCAAGATACCCAGCATGGATTGATGCCTGACAGTGATGTCAAGGGACTTCGTATCAAATCCTGTACTGTCAAAGGATTTGGTGCCACATTACTGAGATACCTGGTTATACCACTGCTAGGGTACGCAAGGATTTGACAAGGAAGGACCAGTACATATGTAAAACATAAGACTGTCGTTCTTTCAGGAGCAAAATAGAGTCTTTCCCTTCGGCATGTGTCTATGTTTGTACCGCTTATTACACAATTGAGTTAACCACGTGTGTTATTGATGAACCAGTCACTGAACTTATTTTGGGCAATCTTGCTGGTGTCTCAACATCTGAAAAGTTGATACACCCACAGGAAGCTGATTCTACATTGACCCATTTGTTTCAGGAGATCGTTGCTGATGTGCCTGAGTGGGTGAATGACGTTGTATATGTGCGAAGGAGTGATGTGTTGCATCGTTTGTACCCTAAAAATGGTCATGTTGTGGAACAAATTGTTGTTCCCATGGCTTTGCGTGACACAGTGTTGCAGACTGCACATGATTCTATGTTTTCAGGACACCGTGGGGTAAAACGTACTCTTGAACGTGTGTTGTACTCGTTCTTTAGGCCTGGTGTCAGTGTACATGTTTCTAAATACCGTCAGTCATGTGATGTATGTGAAAAGATGACCCCAAAAGGTGGTTACCATGTGTCCCTTTACAACGCATGCCAGTCATTACTGAACCATTCAGTCGTGTTGCCATTGATCTTGTAGGACCGTTTTGTGGGTCAAATTCAGGGTGCCGGTATGTATTGACAGTCGTAGACGTTGCCACTCTGTACCCTGAAGCGGTAAATCTGAAGAAGATAGATACTATTTCTGTGGCAGAAGCGTTACTCTCAATCTTTTCAAGGATGGATCTTCCTGACGAAATTTTGTCTGATTGAGGGTCACAGTTTGTGTCAGACCTCGTGAAGGAAATGTTCCGGTTTTCTTTCTATTTCTTCATGTACTACAACTCCCTGTCACCCTCAATTCAATGGTCTCGTTGAGAGATTTAATGGAACGCTGAAAACCATGTTGAGAAAAAAAGTGAGTATGGAGAGACCATCTGATTGGGATAGGTATATTCCGGCTTACTTTTTGCCAAAAGGGAATCACCAAATGAAAGTACAGGTTTTTCACCATTTGAACTATTTTTGGGACGTTCACCTAGAGGTCCTATTAGCATTCTTGCTAAGTCATGATCTGGATCCAGTGTTTTCCAAGACCTTACAAAACCGCATTAGTGATACTTGTCGTATTGCTCAGGAGAATGCATACAAAAGTGCCACAACTCATAAACATTATGATGCTAAGATGCGCTTATTTTCTGTGGGTGACCGTGTTTGGGTGTTGCTAACGGATGATAAAAGCAAAATGCGTGTTATGTGGAAGGGCCCATATGTCATTCTTGGAAAATGTTCTGATGTTAACTGCAAAATTGACATGAATGGAGTATCAAAGGTGTTGCACATCAATAAACACTATATTTTGACAGGTCAAATAATGCAATCAACAAAACAAATGAAAAATATGACTCCGATGTTGATGTGCATCTTTTTGCTCTGAACTACGACATTGCTGACATATTACCAGTGGAATGTGTGACTACTTCTTCCAAATCTGATGTGCATTTCAAAAGACTTGAAACATGTGTGGTTCATAATGGACCTATTGTGTAGATAGCCTCAGTGGCTGCCGTGCAAGATGGTGGTGAGGATAGTATTTTGTTACTTAATTTATCTGTGCAGGGAGAAATACATGAGGATGTGAAGATCGATGATAATCTGACAACTCAGGTAACACAATGGGAGAATTCTTACATGATTTCAAGGATGTTCTCACGGATCAATCTGGGAATACTGTGAAAGTGGAACCTCATAAAAGTCAATTGACCATGGATATTCCTGTGCGTGTCAGATCATACCATTTACCATTTGCTAAGAAGCAGGTGATTGAAAGAGAAGTGCAGGTGATGCTTGATCTGTGTGTTATAGAGAAATATACTTCCCCATATTCCGCTCCAGTTGTCTTGGTATCCAAACCAGATGGTTCAGTGAGATTTTGTGTCGATTATACGGCAGTGAACAAAGTCACAGTTTTTTTAAATTCTGAACCGATACCTGATGTTGAGGATTTGTCGTCACAAGCAAAGTATTTGTAAACATAGACCTTACAAAGGGTTACTGGAAGATTCCTATGGCAGAACAAGATGAAATCAAGACAGCATTTCAAACCCCATCTGGTCTCTTTCACTTTGTACGTATGCCTTTTGGACTGCAGAATGTTCCTGCAACTTTTGCCCCAGTTCTGAAGAGAATTGTAAATGCTTCTCTGGCTACTGGCTATGTTCCTGGATGTTTTAAACATGATCTGGTACTTCCTCCTCAAAAGAAAAATGGCCTATATCCCGATGAACTTTAAAACGTTTGTGTGTGCAAGGAGAACGAGTTTTATGTTCGCGAGCGTGCGTACGCATGATTTGTCGTTCGGATGCGTGGTTGGAGATTTGTGTTATTTTGAAATGTGGCTATAAAATGTGACAATTATGCCATTGAATTATTATTTGCAAATGTGGTGGCAGTTATAAAACGATGGTCGCTGTGTTGGTTTATTTCCTAAGAAAGGAAATTGTTAAACGTGAGTGAGAGAAGGGTGAAGATAATTCATATTGGTTTTATAGCCTGTTGATTTAATGCAGTCTTTTACCTGCTTCGTGTGAGAAGACTTTAACGAACATTCCTGATTTGATTGGTTTACTGTGTTATGCTCAGGTCTGTGTTGAGCTGGTGTTGTTGGTGTATTTAGTAGACCTCCCCTCGCCCATCATGCGAGTGGCTGTTAGGATTTAACAGCATGGGTCAGATTGTACTGACGGCGGGGTTCCAGTGCCCTTCCTTCCCTCCCTTTCTTCTCTCCTCTCCCAGCTACGTTTCCCCCCCCCCCCCCCTCCCGGGGGCTTCACCCGGAGCCTGGACTGGTTGGTGCCACGCGCTGGTTGGGGCCACGCTCTGGTTGGGGCCACGCTCTGGTTGGGACCGCAGACTGGTTGGTGCCACGCGCTGGCTGGGGCCACGCTCTGGTCGGGACCGCGGACTGGTTGGTGCCACGCGCTGGTTGGGGCCACGCTCTGGTTGGTACCGCGCGCTGGTTGGGATCACGCACTGGTCGGGACCACGTTCTGGTAGAAAAGCCCGTGGTTTTGACTGGCCGGTCCTGATCCCCGTCCAGGACCTCCAGTAACAACGCCACGTTCCCCCCCCCCCCCCCCCCCCCCCCCAGGACGCGCTCTTCACTGTCTGCTTGTGCGTGTCAAGGGTGTCGGCCTTGAACGACTCTTTTCAAGAACCGACCCGGTTTGGAGCACCTAGTGAGACAGGGTGCTCCCAGTAGACTTTGGAGAGGCAGGGGTGTGGAGGCACTCCATGGTGTGGGAAGGGATGGATGCTGGGAATGTTTATTTATAATTGTGTATAGTCATATGTGTTGAAATGCTGTGATTGTGATTGTGTACGTCGTATGGTGAAATGTTTATTTATAATTGTGCATGTTGTGTGTGTTGGGATGCTTGATTGTGATTGTGCATGTTGTGTGTGTTGGAATGCTTATTTATGACTGTATGTTGGTGTGAATAAATGGGTGTTGTATCGTAATCTTTATTGTGTGGTCTCTTGCGGGGCGTGTGAGGTCAGTCACTCCCTTCACTCCCACCTAGACCGATCCTGTCAGGGCAGACCTCCAGGGTCGGTCGTGACACCCAGTCATCAGCATCAATGACCATGAACTGGATGTCGTCCATGACTTTGTTTATCTGGGCTCATTGTTTATCTGGGCTCAACTATCTCAGACACCCTCTCACTTCACGCAGAGCTCAACAGGCGCATCGGCAAGGCAGCTACCACCATGACCAGACTGACAAAGAAAGCATGGAGCAACAGCAAGCTGACTGAGCACACAAAGATCCAGATCTACAGAGCCTGCGTCGTGAGCACCCTCCTGTATGGCAGGGAGTCTTGGATTTGCGTGCCCGACAAGAGCGAAAGCTCAATGCTTTTCATATGCATAGCCTCTGATGCATTCTGAACATCACCTGGCAGGACAAGGTCCCAAACAACGCTGTCCTAGAAAGAGCCGGATGCACCAGCATGTACACGCTGCTGAGACAGAGACGTATGCGCTGGCTCGGCCATGTCGTGCGCATGGATGACGGCGGATCCCTAAAGACCTCCTCTATGGAAAACTTGTGCAGGGAAAACGTCCCACAGGCAGACCACAGCTGCGATTCAAAGATGTTTGCAAGAGAGACCTAAAAGCCTTGAACATCGACCAGAACAACTGGGAAGCAACAGCCCTACGAACGGTCAGCCTGGAGACAGACTGTGCAGAAAAGCCTCTCCAAGTTCGAAGAGACACTCGCTCAGCAGCACGGGGAAAAGAGAATGAGAAGAAAGGCTGCAGCCCAGGCAGACAGACCAGCGTCAGACTTCATCTGTGCCCTCTGCCACAGGGACTGTCATTCCCGCGTCGGACTGGCCAGCCACACCCGTCGCTGTACCAGAATAGACATCTAGAGCGCAACTCCATAGTCTTCCGAGACTGAAGGACGCCTACTTCCGATCCAAAGTCATCTTTTGAACATTCACGCACGCAGTCACCACACACACACACACACACACACACACACACACAAACGCGTGCGCGCGCGCATGCTCGCACGCACGCACGCACGCACGCACGCACTCACGCACGCACGCTCGCACGCATGCACTCACTCACAAACACACACACACACTCACACACGTGTGTGCACGCACACACACATACACACACACACACCACACACACACACACACACACACACACACACACACACACACACACACACATACAAACACACACACATACACTCGCACACATAGTTACACACCTCAAACGTGCGCGCGCGCACACACACACACACCACACACACACACACACACACACATACACACACACACACACACACACACATACACACACACACACATACATACACACACACATACACACACACACACAAAACACACAATACACGCGCGCATGCACGCACACACACCACACACACACACACACACACACACACACACACACACACACACACACACACACACACACACACACACACACGAACACACGCACACACACCCCACACACACACACACACACACACACACACACACACCACACACACACCACACATGCTCCCACACACACACACACACACACACACACACACACACAACACACCCACACACACACACACACAAACACACACACATATACACGCGCATGCACGCATGCACACACACACACACACACACAACAACACACACACACACAAAACACACAACACACACACGCACACACACACACACACACACACACACAGTGATTTCCCAAAAGGTATTATTGATTGCAATTGGACTGGCTACGTTCGTTAAATACTACAAAATTTAATGATAAATGGTTAATAGCGGGGGACTTTAATAACATGCTCCTTTTTGGGATCTATCTTGCGTCAAAGTAACCTCTAATCGCTTGGTGGAGAATATTTCAGATTCTCCACTTTTTCTTTTAAATGACGGAAGTGTTACAAGACTCCCGATGTTCCCAGCCACAAACCATCAGCAATTGATCTGCCTCTAATCTCTCCAAAGTTAGTTCCTAGCTGCAAGTGCAATTACACAATAACACTTTGGGAAGTGATCATATTCCTATTATCCTTACTTTTAGAGGATTTGAATTTAAGCACAATGATGAAAAGGATAAAATACCTAAATTTGATTATAAACGAGCTGCCTGGGCCACATTTGAATCTGTTCTAAGGTCTTACGATGTTAGTTCTTTTGAATAAATAAAAACAATTGAATCTATGTATACTCATTTTACAGAGGCAGTTTTAAATGCTGCAGGCAAAGCAATTCCCAAATTAATGTATCAAACTCTTCAAAACACGTTGGTAAGGTATGGTGGACAGTGTATGTAAAATGCGTAGACAAAAACAAGAACACCTTTAAATCGTATGCTAAAGTTAAAAAGTGAAAGGCAGTGTTCCTGTCAAATCTGCTAAAACCAAGAAAACAGAGTTATAGAAAGTGCTAAAAGCAACTATGGTCAACATTTTGTTTTAATGAAATAAGGACGATAAAGATAAAAGTAAAATTTTGGGAAAAAAAACGATCCATGAAATGAAAAATATGGATTCATCTACCGAAATTCCAGTTATTCTAGGTGATGAACAATTTCCTTCAGAATATCAAAAAGCTGAGGCATTTGCTGGCACCTTTGTAAAGAATAGCTCTTACAAAGTCTATCAGACAAATGCAGAACTTTGGGGGAAAAATCAATCACAAAAGGGACATATACAATGACTCTGAGAAAAATAATGATCACTACTTGAATGCTGAAATCACTTTCAAGAATTACGGGTTGCTATCTTTTCCCATTACCTAAGACCAAGAAAACTTCTGTTGGTCTGGGATGCCATTTCCAATGGTTGATAAAACATCTTCCAGAAAACTTTTTGTTATTTTTACACGGAATTTTTTAGTAAATGCTGGATTGAAGGTAACACCCCAAATCCACATGGAGAGATTTAATTATAGTCCCTTTTTTTAAAGCAGGGCAAACCAGTACATGATGTAAATAGTTATAGACTATCTCTCTGACGTCTCACGCATGCAAATTAATGAGCAAATTTTGTTTTAAATCGATTGTCTTATCATTGCGAAAAACGTGGGTTTAAATCCATGTAAACCAAGGAGGCTTTACAAAGGCAGATCAACCTTTTGTCATTTAGTGAAATTAACAACTCAAATCAAACAACAATTTCCCAAAAGACAAAATTTTCTTGCCACATTCTTTTATATAAAATATGGCATACGATCAGGTTTTGGCATGAACGATTACTATACAAGTTAAAAACGGTTGGGCTTTATGGTCATATCTATGACTATGTTAAAACATTCTTGGCCAACAGAAGTATCCAAACAAGAATTGGCACATTTATTCTACTAAAAGATTCTTTGATTTGGGTATCCCTCAAGGCTCTGTGATTGCTCCTATTCTATTTAATATCCTAACTTTCGATTTCCCAAATTTAACTATTTCAAAAAAAAGTAACTTCATTCAGTATGCTGATGGATATCTGTTTGTGGAGAATGTTACTTTAAAAAAGAAAACATCAAAAAGGTCTATAAATTTTATAAAAAGATCATATCAATATGATCTAGATATTTATTGCTATGTATATGTCTGAAAATGGTTTAAGCTTATCACCTGAAAATCTCACATGATGCTATTTTATGCGAGTGGATATGTTCACAATGCTCCAGAATTCAAAGTTAACAACATCACACTTAAATACGCTTCAATTTAAATTTCCTGGTGTTTATATAACGTCTAAGCTGTCTTGGAAACCTGCATTTAGAACATGCTGTAAATCAAGCAAGAAAGTCATTGAACCTTCTAAAAGTCATAAGCAAACAAAGCTGGGGTCAAGACACAAATACATTAATTCATTTTTCCTCTGCTTTAGTTAGATCTAAATTGTCGTTATGCACAAGAGGTATTCTTTAGTGCTCCAAAATATCTATTGATAAAACTGCGGAGCAAGATTGTAAAGCTATAGAATAGCCCTTGGCGTCCCATTTCATGCTTCCATCGTGGATCTTACCATGAAGCAGGTGTTTTGCCTCTTGATGATCGCGAAAATTAGCCTGTGCTAAATACATTTAAGATGCTCTACCATTCAAAATTCAAACCAATGGGAAATTGAAATTTGGTCCGATTCATTTTCCTAAGCGTGCGAAACGTATCCGATCTAATAAAACTATTCTTACAATTCTTCTAAACTATTGACAAAATTAAAAACTAATCAAAGAAATTAGCTGTGCGTTTTCCAATAAGTCCCATCCAAACTGGGGGCTTTTTAAGGCAACGTTTGATTATAACTATACACAATTGTCCAAATTTGATAACTCAATGTTCTTGCATATGAATAGATCCCATATGAATTATTTTTATCCCAATCATCTAAAATCTTCACTGATGGTTCTTTATTAGACAATCAGGCAGGCTGTGGTTTTGTCATCCCCCCCTTTAAAAATTGAGAAATCTTTTTACCCTTTGGGAAGGACTTCTCCATTTTCACAGCTGAATTAATAGGAATTTTAATGGGTTTCAGTATGTCATTGATACACCATTCAATTTCTATGGTGCACTTCTTTTGTGTAGACTCTAAATCAGTTCTCCAAGCTTTAGAATCAACAATCCGAAAAAACCGGCTGGAATCGTCACAGAAATTAAAATACTCATTCTGTTCTTATATCAAGGGGTATCGCAGTTAATTTTGTTGGATTCCATCCCTTGTTCAATATCTGGAAATGAATGGGCTGATCGCACTGCTCGGGCAGGTGCAAAAAAATCTTTTAAATCCCAAGGATATTCCCCTTCTTTTAAGTTTACAAGAAGTTACTCTCTATTACAAAAGCTTCTTTTGAAATTTTGAAAAGATATATAAAGACTAGATCTTCCAAAATACATAAGGCTAACTCTTCAATAAAGTGTTGTCTAAACGCTCGATCACAAATTTTTCAAAAAAAAATTCATTAATAGATTATACATTTTTTCAAAAAATGTCAATAAACACCCAAAACACCGCACAAAAATTGTTTCACTGTTTTACAGACTTAGGTTAAACGCTTTTAGAACCAAGTTCATAAAAAACATTCAATGTGTATGCAGGGCTGTTGATAGTTGTACAACAAACATATTTTGTACTTTTGTCCTTATTTTGATCAGCTCTATCAAAATTTAGAAAAGATAATCTAAATGCATTTCCAAGAACCTGCATTTCTTTTGAACTTTGTTCAGAACTTAATGTAAGTTTCCCGTTTAGCTCGTTTTTATGATTTCTGCATATTTTAGACTGTTTTGTTTTTACTGTTGCAGTTTGATTTGTTAATGTTGCTTTTTGCTAAGACTGTTCTTATGTAGTATTTCCACTAATATTTAACACACCAGGCGCAACACACACAAGTGCGCACACACACACGCACACACACACACACACACACACGCAACACGCATGTATACAACAACTCATATCATGTGCAAGTAAACGCTCCCCTTCCTGTCTAATACCACTTTAAAGTGAAAAGACGTTAAATCGAAGAACAACAACAAAAATACACGCGCGCTTGACGCCCCCCCCCCCCCACACAAAAACCAAAAGAGGGGCGCGCGACGGTAAAGGGGGTCGCTGCTTAAGCTTTTCTGCGGCTCTGTCTCAAAAATGACCAAACTGGACCAGGGAGGTTTCTTTCGGCCCAGTCCCAAAATGCAAGAAAGAAAGAAAGAAAAAAACCAAGCAAGTGGGCCCTTTAAAAGAATTTTCAACTGAGCGAACGGTCAACAGCAAATCCCGACTTTCCCTGGGAGGGAAAGGGACAGCCCGGGAAATTTCCCAAACCCAACCTTTCATTTTCTTTGCCATAAAGGGGACGTGAAAGAAGAAATGGGTAGTTGAAAAAGTAATCGAAAACATTTTGTAAAAAAATAGTATCCCTCGGATCGTAGTGAGCAAAAACCCCCACATTGCTCAGCTCAAAACCGAAAAATGTAATTTAAACCCACTTCTAAATTTTTCGCGCCCAGAAAAGAAAAGGAAAAGGAGAGCGCGAAAAAAACCCTTCCTACCTCAGGTGCGAAAAACCCCTGGTTTTTAACATCAAACGGGAAAAAAAGAAGAAGAAAAAAAACTAAACCCAAAAAGAACGAATTAAACACAGAAAAAAAAAACCCTCATGACGTAAACCCCCAATGGGCGTCACCGTCACAGACTGCTCAGAACGCCCCCGCCCCTTCGAAAGGAAAGGAACAAGGCTAATGAAGATCCCCCATCTGACTCGCCCTTTTTCTGTTTTGAAGGGTGTAAGTCCCCCCGTTTGGGGCGCTAGGTTTAAAAAACCTTTTCCAAAAATCTAAAACCCAAAGGACTTAGCCCCGAGACAACCTTGTCGTCAATGGATCAAAAGTCGATGCAATTGTTATTCATTGTGGTCTCATGATTACAAAAAAAGCGTTGCCCCCTCTGCAAACTCTTGCGTCCCTTTAAAAGCCTCGCTAAAGAGAAAACACACCCCAGCTTGTGATCAAAAATGGCCCCTTTTTCAAACCCCCAAAATAAACATAAACCGCGAAATGTTAACCGGTTTAAACTCAAATATTCAAAAAACCAAAGTTCCGTCACCCCAATAAAAATCCTTGCGGCCCAAACCTGAAAGAGGGGTTTTCCCCCGCCAAGGATCCGTGACTTGCTGGAAAATTTGGGGGCGACACGTTCACCACTTTTTTGGAAAAACCCCTCTGGCGCAAGTCGGAAATCCAGTTAAAAAGTTTTATGGAGAAAACGATGCCCCCCTCCCAGTCTTCTCGTCACAAGATACATGATGTACCCTTTTTCCGCCCCAGGGCCCCTGCCGGAACTTTTGGTTCTACAAGACGGGAAAAAGATTTCAAAAAATTTACAACACCCCCCCTAAAGAAAGTCAGAGTTTGCTATAATGTCTAGCACTGAAAATAAACTGATCGTCTTTGTGATATATTTTCCCTGGTTGCATTTGATTTTTTTTTCTAACCGCTACATCCATATTTTTCCCAAAACCCCCCCCCCCCCTTTTTTTGTGGCTTTACACTTTCCCCTTTTTTCCTTTTTACCTTGTTTTGTGGTTCTGATTGCGTTGGTTCACTGTTTGTTCATTGGGGGGAATTTGTCTTTTTATTTTCATTTGAATTTTTCCCCTTTTGAATTGTGCCCCCCTTGAATGTCCATTGTAAAAATTTTAGGGGCAAACAAGCTGACATTAAATTAACTGGAACTCCCGGTCGATTAACAAAATTTGGTAAATCTTCAAAACCTGAAGCAGCCCCTACGGGCCTTTTCTTAATACAAATGTTCAAAAACGACTTGCCACGCTGGATCTTTTTTAACCCCCGTGGACAAGAAAGGTGACAAGAGAAATTTCTGCACCCATTTATAAAATGCCCTTATTTTCCCCACCCCCTTCAGTACAAACCCAAACTGGCCCCTAGATTTGTATTCTTGGTACTTCGTTATTTTTGACAATTCTCTAGTTTTAAACATTGTCTCTGTTACTTTCCAAAGGAGTCATGATAGCAATTCAGATGGTAAATTTAAACTTTAAAAGTGTAAAGGGTTTTAATTGCGGTGATTTTAATAAACATGCTCCTTTTTTGGGGATAGAACTTGCCAAAATCGCTCAAACCTTTTAGGGGAAATTCAGACCCCCACTCTCCGAAAATGTGGAAGTTCACGAGACTGCCGTTTCCCCCTAGTCCAGATATCTCAATTAAAGTTTTTAAATCTCCCCTAAAGGTCCCGAGGTACATGGAAACTTTTGAAAACACTTTAGGGAGTGATATTTCCCATAGTTATTTCTTGAAGGATTTGTAGTGGCCAAGATGCAGTAAGGATAAAAACCCCAAAGTTTGATTACAAGCGAGCTGACTGGGCCAAAATTTTTAATCTGTGCTATCTTCATTGATTAAATTCTTTTATAAATCTGACTTTAAATCTAGTCAGGCATTTTACTATTCATACTGCATGCAGTGGTGAGGAAAATTCCGATTCTTAGTAATCAAAATCTCCCAAACCAGGGGTAAAGTGTGGGGAAACGTCTGAGAAAACGCGTGATAAAAAAAAGCACTTTTAAATGTCCCCCAAAGTAAAAGGTTAGGGAGCATCCCATTAGACGCCAAAATCAAAGAAAAAAGTAATTGAAATGCTCACGATATGGTCTCATTTTTTTTTAAAGAAATAATGAAAAAAAAGATATCAATAAAATTTGGCCATAAAAGGGGAAAAACGGAATCCATTTACCGCATACCAATAAAAAATAGGTGCTGAAAAATTTCCTTAACATCCCAAAAAGAGAACATTTGTGACATTTTTCCCAAAAACCCCCTTTTGTAGTTTATCAGAAAAATGCGAGCTATGGGGGAAAACCAATTAAAAAAGAAATGACGCGATGGACAAAAATTAATGTCATATCTAAAGCTGATATTACGTTCAGGATTACACTCTGCTTTTTTATTGCAAATAAGAAAACGTTTTTGGGTTTAGATCCCATTTCAAGAAATTTTAAAACATATCCCACGAAATTTTGTTTATTTCTACGAAATTTTAAAAATGTTGGTTGAAGGGACATCCCTTCCCATTGGGAGACTCAATTATTTTCCCCTTTTTAAAGGGGGGAAAATCAATGAAAAACAAAATACTATCGCCCTAAGTCTTCTCTAGCCGAAAACTAATGGAAAATAATTGTTCTAAACAAAATTGCCATATATTGTGAAAAAATTATTTTTTCCCGAAAACCCAGGCCGGGTTTTAGAAAGGGGCGGCTACATTGTCATTTTGAAAAGCTCACCACGCAAATTAAACCCCATTTGCTAGAAGACAAAAACGTTTCCCAAATTTTTCGATATAAACAAGGATTTGATCAAGTTTTGGCATGATGGCTTTTAATAAAAAAAAACTATGGGTCTCCTGGTCTATTTAAAATTTGTTAAAACATTCCTGCCCAAAACAGAAGTATTAGACAATAATGGCAACTTTTCCCCAAAAAGATTATTATATGGGTATCCCTAAAGGCTTGTGTCGCCCCTTTTTTCCCTTTAATATTTTAACAAATGTTTTCCCCTAAATAATTTCAAAAACGTTAATTTGATTCAATATGCGGATCATCGTTATGGTTGAACGCCAAATTAAAAAGAACAATCAAAAAGATTGAAATTTACATTAGAAGAAATCAAAAGATTAACAACATTGCGAACTTCATGTTGATAATGCTTTGCCTGTCGGCTAAAAAAACCCCGTTGTGTTATTTGTGAGGGGGGTCGCACAAAATCTCCAAACTTCAAACAAATACACATTGAGTACCTTTGGTTAAATTCCTTGGGTGTGTCTTATTCAATTTTTTTGGAATTTTTTCCTTGGAACAAAAAAACGCTCTTTTAAATCTGCTCAAATTTATAAGCAAACAAAGTTGGGGCCGGGAAAACAAAAAGTTTAATACATCTTTCTTTGCTTTGTAGACCCAATTGTCATAGAAAAGGGGTCTTTTTAGTGCTCCTAATTTTTTAAAAAAGCTTCAGGTATAGACTCTAAGGCATTAATTAGCCTTGGTGTTCCATTTCATGCTTAGTTTAGGAACAACCAGAAGTTGGGTCTTACCTCTTGATGACCTCGGAACTAGCCTGCGCTAAGTGCATTCTTCGCTGCTAAACTTTTAAAAGTGAACAAAGGAAGGGATAGGGGTTGATGTAGTTTCCAAACGGCAAAAACATTCGAGCCCCTAAAACGATACTCCAAACTTCTCACTTGTTGACAAATTCAGGTATTTAATCTAAACAGTTTCTGTGCGTTTTTCCCCCAAAACCCCTACCAAAAAAGGAGTCCCAAACCCGGTTTTATTATAACTATACCTTTTTTCTAAACTGATAACATTAAAATTCTAAAGGCGAAGCAAAATCACATACAAGATTGTTATCGTAACTCGTAAAAGTCTTACGATGGGTCTTATTAAACAAATAATGCTGGGTTTTGGCTTTGCATTCCCTTTTTTAAAATTGGAAGTCCTTTTCATTTGGGAAATCTGTCCCTTTTTTTCAGCCGACTTATAGCAATATTTAAAGGCCCAGAGTACATAAGATTTTTCATTTTAGTTATGGGATTCTCTTTTGTTAGTTCTAATCAGTTCTTAAGCTTTAGAACTACAAATTTAAAAAAAACTGCGAAATCGTATCAGAAATTTAAATACTATTCCCAAAATTATGTCAAAGGGATAATAGTTATTTTTTTTTGGGTTCCTTCCATTTCTTCATTCCGGAAATGAAGGGCTGACAGGATTGCTCGAGCAGGTGCAAACAATTTGACAATGCTTTATTCTATTCCCTGAGCTTTCATGAAAAGGGAAATTTTCTCTTTCAAAGGCCCCCTTTTTAAAAATTTGAGGAAAACTACAAAAAAAAGGTTCCCCCGATACATAAACCCCCTCTTCAAAACTTTTTTGTACGAGCTCTCGAGCAATAATCTTTTAAAAAAGGGGTTTTCGAAATCCCTAAACCTAATTAAAAAAAATGGATTATACCCCAAAACCAGTAGACAAATTTCCCCCCTATTTTTTCGGTTAACATAAAGCATTAGAAAAAAATGTCAGAATTTCGTGTGTTTTGGGGCCCTTGATAATTGTACAACAAAAACACTTCTATACTTTTGCCCCCCTTTTTATTCCGATTTGTCAGAGTTTCGAAAAGGATGCTTCAAAAATGCATATTTAGGTACCATGATCTTTAAATTTTTTAGAATTTCTTATGTAAAGCCCAGTTGGGTCAATCCGCAATTGGTTTCATGATCTTGTTCGACAGTTGTTTTTTTTACTTTTGTGTTTTTTTTTTGTTTTTTTTTTTTTTTTACAGTTTAATTTTCATTGGTTTTTCCCCACCACATACACGACACACGCACACGCACGCACGCGGGGCGCACTCACTACGCAGCGCACGACACACGTACGCCGTGCTGCCACCCCCCAAAACCCCAAACCCCACACACACCACACACAAAACACCACACCACCACACCCCACCCCACACCACCACACCCACCCCCCAACCCACTCAAAACACACCCCATTTTTAATTCACATTTTAGTGAAAAAAGTAAAAATTTAAGAACAACAAAACAACAAACCACACACACAACACACCCCACACACCAACCACACGCCACACACACACCCGCAGCACGCAGCACGCACGCCGCACGCACACCACACCCACACCAAAACACACACACCCACACAAAACCCCCACCCCCACACACAAAAGCCGTACACATTCACAAACAAAAAGAGCACCACACACACACGCACAACACAAAACAACACACAACCACACACACCCCCCAAAAAAACCCACACCCCAAACCCCACAACACCAACCCCACAAAAACCCCACACCCCGCACGACACACGCCGCACGACACGCAGCACGCATGCCGCAGCAGCACGACGCCGCCCGCCGCACGCCCACAACAAAAAAACACACAAAAAACACACACAACCACACAACCCCCACACCACACACCACACCCAACACACACTGGCACCGAACACTCATGGGCCCCAGCCCCCCACCCTTTCACCGCATTGTACATTCACACCACACCCACACACACACCACACACACACCCCACACCACAACACACACCACAACCACACCCAAACGACCCAAAAAAAGAAAAAAAAAACAAAAAAAAACAATTGTAGAGGCACTCGAGTTTGATCATTGCGTTGGGGTGATGAGTACTCAGACATCTGCTGAGTCGTAGCCCGATGTTCATTCTTTAATTCTCTTCTTTTTTCTTAATTCATTTACTCATCATGCGTGATTAAACAACTAATGTAATGTTAAAAGGATATTTAAGAGCGCTTTACCCCACAAAAACCGAAAAACACATATTACGAAAAAATATAGAATATTAATTCTAACTCAAGGCCAAAACACACCACACACACACACACACACCACAACACCACACCCACAACACACGCGGCGCGGCGCGCGGCGCCTGCTCGCCCCAGGCACGCGGGGCGCACGCACCAGCACCACCACGCACGTGCACGCACGAATCACAACCCCACACCACACCCACCCCCACACCCAACAACCCCCACCCACACACACCCCAACACACACACACACACCAACACCCTACCAAAAAAGGAAAAAAAAAAAACAAAACAAACCCAAAGTATTAGGGACTCGGTTTGATCAGTGCGTTTGGGCTTGGTAGTCAGAATTGCTGGTGTACCACAAGTTGTATTCTTTAATTCTCCTCTTAGTTCTTAATTATTTTTCCCTCTGGTGAGTAATGCAACGTAATGTAAAGTTTAAAAAGGGTATTTATAGAGCGCTTTCCCCACAAAAGCCCGAAGCACTAGTACAGAAAATGATAGAAATAATTTTCTAAATCAAGGAACACACAACACACCCCCACCACATACACACCCCAACACACACACCACACACAACACACACAAACACAACACAAACACCACACACACACACACACACACACACACACACACACACCCACCTCTTTTCTTCTTCTTCTCCCTCTCTCCTCTCTCTTCTCTCTCTTCCAACACCCCAACTACCACACACACACACAAGCGCGTATCACAACTTCACGGCATAAAGATTATGTGGAATCATGTCTTGAGGGGCACGTGTCTGATGCTAGTGTGGGCTAATTTAGCAGATGTGGTTACCATTATGGAATTCTGTTGTTTGGGGGGTGTTTGTGTGTGTGTGTGTGTTGGTGTGTGTTTGTGTGTGTGTGTGTTGTGGTGTGTTTATGAGTGTGTATGGTGTAGTTTTTGGTGTCGTGTGTGTCTGTGTGTACCTGGTGTGCCTAATCTGTGTGTGTGGTGTGTGTGGAGAGAGAGGGGCGAGAGGAGAAGGAGAGAGGAAGAGGAAGAGGGGACAGAAGGAGAGTGAGAGAGATAATAGAGAGAAGGAGAGAGAGAGAAGAGAGAGAGAGAGAGGGGAGAGAGGGAGGGAGGAGGGGGAGATGAGAGTAGTAAACACGTGTTGTTGTTCCCCTTTTCATTCATGACACATCAGCATAAACCAAAATGTAGATGTCGTGTGTTGCCGACAGAGAAAGAGGTGATGGTGGTTTTAAGTTGGCTGGTCGAGCCCCTCACCCCTCACTTTGAGGCAGACTGTGGTCTTTTTTCCCTTCCCCAACAAATGCCGTAAATCCTCTCTGAACCCCTCCCCTCAAACAATAAGGTAGAAAATCCTATATTTGGGACGCCATGTTTCAATGATCGCGTAGATCATATATCGTTTGAAAACCGGAATCTCCACCCCTTGCGTATACAAGTTCAAATTAATCAATATGAAATTAATAGAATGGCAAAGTCAGAAAGGGGAAAATGGTGGACACAAAATAACAGTCAAGGTCACGAGCGTGTGCTTTTTTAAAAGGGCTGAACTTGTAACATCCCCAAGGGATAATTGTCTGCGGCCTTGCCAGATTGCAAATGTCCACACCAGAACCTGTTTGACCCCCCGGAAAAAATGTGAATGGGAGAATACTGATACTAGAGTTATGTATCAAATTGGTAAATGAAAAAAAAGTATGCTTTCGACAAACCCCAAAAACTTTCATGAATAAGGGAAGTAAGCTAGTCAGGGCCCCAAAAAAATGCGAGTAAAAGGGGAGCAAAGAAGACAGAGATTCAATAATGACCAGTGAAAACCCCCTCGCGAGGCAGAGTACGTTTACCGATGTGGCCCATCAGCATTTTCCCCGTGTACTGACATACTGCGAGTACCCCAACCCCTGATGTTAACTCCCTTAGCGCCAGGCTAAAACTTGCATATGGCTTCACTGTATGTCAGTAAAAAAGAAATAAAACCTTTTGTATTTTTATAGAAATCTTTTTTCCCTAAAAGCAAACCTATGAAGTGTGTTGAAGGATCATCTGATTTTTTCGTGCATGATAAAAGAGGTCATAAGGTTTCCCCAAAGGTTCAAAGGTAGAATAAAAAAAGGACATATCTTATTCAAATAAATTCGAATCGACTTAAAGAGAACCATTAACCGGTAGTCGTCATCTGTGTCTGTGGACATATCTGCTGTGGTGGAGTCATTCCAGCTGTCTGAGAGTAGTGAGGTCAGAACTGCCGGACTGAAGTCCACCATTGCCCTGAAATTGAAGGTGAAGAATAAAACTAGTGATAAATCAACGAGAGACGCATGAGACAATTGATGATTAAAGAGATTACTTGATGGCACTGTGATAGCGTAAATCTGCACACGCAACATTCGCCAATGACTCAAAAAGGTGTTATTGCACTAAAGATTTATAAACTAGTATGGGATTTTTATAACAATGATACATGTAATTAAATGGGCTGTGAGAAGAGGCAGCATCTCGATGATCGAATGGTATAGTCAATGTATTTCACCGTTTATTTGGAAGCGAAATCTGCTTTTGCGTTCGCGTGCACAAACAGAACAAAACAGAATCGACATCCCAATATAAGCATGACAACTAGGTTAATTAGTTGTTGTTGAACTCTCTTATAACAGAACTTACGCATCCTACACCTTGGTTTTTCCATACATAACTGAAACCATAACTATCAAAAATATTACAAAGTATCGAAGTCCAATGGCGGCCTTTTCCAATCTTTGATAAATAGAATAACATTTTATAAGCTTTGGATTGCAGTCTGTTCGCCTCCATTTGGGTTAATTTCAACTAGTATCCAATACAAGAGACACTAGAATTAATAGGCGGGGGGGGGGGGGGGGGGGGGGGGGCTCAATTCACGATACACAAGATCGTTCGGTGTTTTGATACGTACCGCTATATACTTCTTTAACAAACAAAGCATTGAAACACTTTCTGTCAATTTTGAAACTTCTTTCTAAAACCCATAATTATTTCAGAACCATATAGAAGCATGGACTGTATAATTTGTTTTGAAGATATTCCCAAGGGTAATTTCACAGAGTTATTATTAATTGATTAAACTTATAGATATTAATGCTTCTTTTTCTCCTGCAATACGCAGGCTAGTTACTAATGCAGCCACTCCTTATATAGACTGAGCAAGTATAAAACCCATCTGCTCATGAAGGGAATAGAGTTTTGTGTGTATGACCGTTTTAATTATCAGCCAATTAAGTCGGCCAAAAAATCAACTTCGATGGAAGGCACATCCTATGTGTAACGTGATCATCCATTTTTACTAACGGACCAACTGGCATCACATTGCCAGAAAGTTGGTGATTGGATTGTTAGTGTGCTGCAAGATGTGTTTTAAGCTTTCGTTCACACACGGAACTTGATTTATAGTCTCATTCGAAGTCATTCAATATCAAGTAATCGATCCAATCATTGATAAAAGTCATCCAAATTCAATACTCGATCAAATGCCTATCGTCTTCTACTATTAGTTATCAGTTGATTGATCGATGATTGATTATGGATGACTTTTAAATCAATGATTGATGATTTTGATTTTGATGAATTTTATTCATCACTTTGATAACAGTTTTAAAACTGTAATCAAAGTCTTATCATTAACGATCAATCAGATTGCATAATGTAATATATGAATCGATGGATCTTTTTCATGAAGGTACATGTCATAAAAGAAAAAGTATTTTTGATCATAAATGATTTATTCGTTCCAAATATATTGATTATTGTCATCAGTTCGGTTAGTAAATAAGTAAAAGTGATAGACTAAAGATATAAGTGAAGACGTTCGATCTTGTACGTCCCTCTCACGTAGAGTCTTCTACCATATACCTAGACATACGGTGGCAGCTCTGTATGCATAAAATTATTCGGTGATTAGTGACCATGGGATGACAGGCATATAATTAAACGGTGATTGTATCTGATGTGCCTAGACCCCGGTCACAGTGTGCGTTTTGTCTCTACATATTCCCCCTCACTATACCTTTTCTCTGTGGCACTTGATTAGGAAAGTAGATAAGACTGAAAATATGTTTGAATGTTAAATCAATAAGGTATCACTGCGATTGCACCACCACGATGTCTGACCTCCGTGCTATACAAAAAGAACATACGTTACACTGTCTCTCATCCCTTTCGCAGAATCGACAAGGGCAATTATCAGTTTGTGTCTGTATATGTTTGGTGCACATGTCAGCGTTGTTTAAAATGTCAACTCAAAAGCGTTGTGAGAAAGTGAGTAACGCTGTCACATGTAATGTTTGGTAGTCCTTTATGTGTATGCAAGACAATATATCTGGAGTGTGGATGTTGGTAATGTTTTTTTGTAAGTCATCATAACACGTGTATTTGCAAAGACAATCTTAATTGGAGTGTGATCACACCCACCTCTTACTGTACTGACAATGACCACACATCTTTAAAAACACAGGCGGTAGTCCACAAGTTCAGTGGACGACAACGCGGAATAAAGACAGTTTTGTACTTTGGGAGTGTGATGTTAAAATATGAAATGAGTCTTCAAACGTTGGAGATTTAATATGTTGTTTATACAATGTCACTCGAGAAGCGTTGTGAGGAGAAAAAAAAGTTAGCGCTTTCAAACATAAAATGTTTGGAAGTCCATAAAGTGTATTGGAAAAGACAATCTAATATGTTTTGCTAAGGTTGTTTTGTTTTTTAATAATGAAGTAAAAAAAGACTCAAACACGAAAATACAGAATCCCGTGTCTTTCCACATGACGCTCGCACGTGAAAAAAAATAAAAAAGAGATGAGGCAGAAAAGACCCAATCTATCATGTTACCACGCAAATGAATGAAACAACGTAAAAAAAAAGCTTCCTTTTCTCTTTGTTTATTACAACTGAGCTTTAGCGTCATATTACCTTCATAAGAACGAATTGTAAAACGTGTTAATCCCACCGAAAACTGAAAATATTAGGTACGCGTAATCTCTCTCTCACAACGTTGTGTTTCTTATCACGCAATAATCAAACGGTCATTCATATTAATGTTGTTGGATTGGAGCTGTAGACACACATATTTACATGTGGCAAAAACCTCTCTCTCTGTCTTCTCTGGTCTCCACTTACAGTATAACAAATTGTGAAATAAGTATAGACAAAAAAGATACCAGGACACTTAGTATACATCATTAATAATTAAAACAAACAAAACTTTAGGCGGCGAGAAAACAAAGAAAAACAGCATCGCTATTAGACAAAACAAAAAACCTTGACGTATAACATAACATCAACCCACCCCAACACAATGTTAGTGTATATAAGTTCCAATATTTGATTAAGCACACACATTAGCATTTGAAAACTCAACATATTTTAAGCGTAACCAACACAGCATACTTATCAAAATGAACGAATAACTTCCAACTATAATTAATCATAGGTTAATCAAGCATAAAAAAGTATTAGTTCATTCAATAACTGCATATCAAAAAAATAGTTCTTCATTTTTTTTAGGCAAATACTAGGCAAAATGAAAAAACAAATATATTCATTCACGAATAGCATTCTACGCGTCGAAATTTGTGCCAAAACTACGGGCGTTTGGTTTAGTCCAAGCTGACGCCCTCATTCAACCACCAGAAGTGTTGGGTATGTTTTCGCTCGATGGTAAACGCTTTTAAACACCGCATGGAGGAGTTTTCTTGGCTGTTCCAGAGTCTCAAACACTCGTTTCCAGAAAAGCTAAGGCATTTGTTGTTAGTTTTCTCCGTTTTCTTTTTCCCCCCGCCGGTCTCACAAAAAGATTGACGCTTCCTCACAAACAGCCGCAAACTCAGTATTCTGCTGATCAGTCTTGTTTCTCCGTTTATCACGCATCCAACTTTTTCTAGATTTGTAAGTCGTAGATTCAAGAGAGGTTCTCGATGGCGAGTCAGTGAGATAAGATTCCGCCTTTTTTATTACACGTTCCAAAAAGCAACTGTCATCATACTCACACCACGGATAAGCATTAATTCCTGGGTCAGTGTAGTTTTGGAAATTATCTCGAGCACAGAAATAATGATTGTTTTGTGATTTTTAAGTTACTCATAAAATTTGCTATTACAGTCTAGTCAAGAATATAATGATGTCATCAAAAGGTTCACATTCTGTGCTCAGAAATGAACACAAACTGTAGAAATGCCCTTAAGTCCGCTAAATGGCGGGTTAACATGTCATCGTAAACAAGACCAGGCCACCTTAACGTGTCAAAAGTCTGATATTTCTATATAGTTTCGTTGATCGTAAAGCTTGCTCGTGTCGTATTTTCGGGACAACCGATGACATTTTCAGTCACGCTTATCAAACGATGAATGGAATTCCTGGCAATACAGATAACTTTTTGTTGTTGTTGTTTTTGGGTAGTTTTTTTTTTTGGTCAAAGCCACACCACTTTTTTTTATTCATTTCCAGCTGGCTGCTGTAGTTTTACACACAGGTTGTCCCACATCACTACGGCGTTGGTCAGATTGGAAGTAGTGGGCATCTCCGCAGTGGGCAGACAGGACTGTGGGTGAGTAGAACGAATGTCTCTCAGAAGGTGGCTCCGGGCTGTATGTAGTAGGGAGGTACAGTCGCGTTTTTTTCTGCTCTGGTCTCTTCCTTTTCTGACATCGTCAGCGTTTGTCCGATGATTTCATCTCCGCTTTTTTTGATACTTTCAATTAGTCGTTTGCAATTGCTTCGTCGTCAACGTTGCCACCTTGGAGTGCGAGAGTAAGTCGACCCCCACCCACCCTCGAAGTTATTGATAGAAATTGTTAGGGACGTATATTACAGCCCTGACGCGGTTTACCCTGGTTTTAGGGAGGCATTAAACGTTTCTCCCAAAGTGTAACATAATAGTTTTTAGTGCCATGTTTTCACGAAGAGGTCGTCTCTTTCTTTAAAGAAACCAATCATCATCTTATTTTTATAGTTAATTAGAAAAGCAGGCTCTATACGGGAAAGTTCAGATCTAGTAAAATTCCTAATTACCAACCTCGTGTGTTTAGATCGAATAAATGAGAATACTGTTTGGTCATTAATTGATCGTTTTTTTTTATGGGGATGAAATACAGAGAACAATCGATACAGACTATCGTCCTATGCTTACTTTACATAAAATTACAAGATGTAACAACCGCCGTCGGAACTTGTAAAATCTCTTGGTATAGTCGTTGATTTTATAAACGACATGTAGGGTGTGTCTCTGAATAAATTTTGAAATGTCCGAATTTGTGCGGATAGACAGGCAAAACTATCAAAGTATTCTGTTTTCCACAGTCACTACATCATAATTATAGAAATGAATAATGCAAATAAAGGCAGTTTTTTCTTTTCAATTGTCGTCATTATGATTTTTTGTAAACCCATTTGTTTTTTTATCTAGTGTTTACTCGTAACAAAAAAAGACTAAACGCTTTTAAAGTTAAAATGAATAAGTGAGCGTTATGGCAACGATCTCGTCTTTAACATCAGGTAGATGCAACCAGATCGCTGTAGCCTCGTTAGCATTCTATCCCTTCGAGCAAACTAACAATACATACACACGTAGTTTTGTTGGTTACTTACCAACACTTTTTTGGGTTATTTCTATTCTCTTCAAGCTAATCGAAACGCACACTGGTAAAAAATCCATATCTTCGGCCATACACGCGCCAGTAGCTCCATCGAAACGATTCTTTTGCCAGTCAAGGTTAAAATACATTTTGGGGCAGGGGCTTGGTCAGTACACCCCCCGGGAATCTGTGTGGGTTTAATGATAAAAATTTAGTTGGTGGGAGTAAAAAAATAAAAGTTACATACTGGGTTTAACACATCATTTGTCTCGAATTCAGCCCGCTAAAGGGAACATCCCATGATAAACCCGTGACCACGCTATCATGGTCAAAAACCCATTGTCTACTGTGATAGGTGTATGTATCAGTTATGAATGGTCACAGCGCCGAATAAACGTTCAACATGCTAATGCACCCTCTCAAGCACCGCGTATACCACACGCACTCACACTCTTATTTACAAAGCACTTTGAAATAGAAAAAAAATGATAAGGTTTTCTACACTGGAATATTTGTTGAAACACACACACACACGATTTAAAAAAACAAAAAATTTTTATTCTTTATTTTACAACGGCTGCTATTAAAATCGTTTTACTTTTTTCAGACAAATGTCTAAAGCCGGCTAGTTAGACGTTCTGACTTTTATCCGAGGTGTCGTGTCTCACTGTCAGGCGCGATGTTCTCTCGACAAAATAACAAAAAACAAAACAAAAAAACACGGTTATCGTCTCATCCCGAATGAACTGGGACGCTCATTTTCCAGTCCCACCCCAAAAAAAAAACTGCGGAGAAAATGGTTGACAAGTAGTTGAGTGCAAGCCTAGGTACTGCTCACTATAGATTGTGGATTCGGCAGGTGTGCGTATTAGACATTCCTGCCACCTTCTCGTTATAAGGTCGAGTGAGTGAGTTTTTTTTTTTTTTTAAAACCAACATTCAAGGACGACAGCTTTTCCAATGCCATCGTTTTCGGTGGGACCGACTTAGTAACATGCGGTCCCAGTCTCACAAGCGACTTAGCAGTTCATATTTTAACTGAAGGTTCTTATTAAAAATTTCAATGACTGATAAATGTCCACATAGAGCAATTCACGTACATATATGTCACTTTTCGCAATCAGTGTCTCCTCGGCGTTTGCAGGACCATGGAGTGATATACATCGTTCGAAAGCTCACATTTGCAAAAAAGTCTGTCGCTTTAATAAATCATTGTGATGAATATCTCATTGGTAAGTAGTTAATATTTTATCCATAAAGATCTGAACCAGCCGTTATCATTATGTACGTGGATAACCAGTTTTCAAAACACGACAAAATCTAATACATTTAGTGAGAATTTTACCACTTGGAGTTTGATGTTTAAAATAACTCTCGGGTTCGTTTTTAGACTGTTACACGTTATTTTTGATACAACATCTTATTCTTCTTCTTCTTCTTCTTCATTCTTTTCTTCTTCTTCTTCTTCTTCTTCTTCTTCTTCTTCTTCTTCTTCTTCTTCTTCTTCTTCTTCTTCTTCTTCTTCATCTTGTTGGTCGTGACAACCGTGCCCGCGTCATTGTTAGTTCGTTTTTGGCTCAGTCTCTAATGACCTAGGCCATGACCAATTGCTTATCAGGACTACGTAGATGATGATGATGATGATGATTGATGACTGTTGATGATGATGATGGTTGATGATGATGTGTATGTTTGTGTTTACTCACACTTTTACATCCATCATAAACTTTCACCAGACAACTCCGCTTAGAATCGTCGTATTGATTCAGACCAATTAAAAAAGAAAAAATCAAAAAGTTATGGTTTATGATATGAAATTTACTTCAACAATGCTTCATCCAAAACTATCTATCGTGGATTTAAAAACATTGCCAGCATCACACCCCAGATTAAGCTGTGTTTTTGCGTTACACGTGGCCATGTGATTTATTTAAAAACATTAAAAACATCAAACTCCAAATTAGATTGTCTTTTGCATACACATTATATACTTTTTTAACTTTACTTATTATCTTTACGTATCTATTTTCTTATTCATTTACTCGTTTATTTATTTATTATGTAATTATTTATCATTTCATTCATCTTACTATTATCTTTGTTCCATATTTATAGTTATCTTCGACAGTGAGAAAAGATCAATCTGTGTGTTCTGTGGACATACCTTCTCTCAATAAAAACACACAAAAAAACTACCAGAAACTTGGGCACCATTCCCGACAGCACCGATCAGGCTGGTTTGCTGGAAAAATACGTTGACGTAGCACACGGTCACCCGATGTCACTGTATTCGCATTGCTCAGTAGGTAGAGCATCAGATTGTAATATGAAGGCCACGGGTTCGAGTCCCCTATTGGGTGATTTTTTTTCAGTGACTGTCGATGTGACATTTTTTTTTTCAATTATTTTAAAGATTGTGGGTGTTAATGGTTTTGCCTGATTGGACACTACGCTTTTGGGTTTTATTTGATTGTTTGTTTTGTCAACACACGCAGAGTTTTTTGCCTCATCACCCCCCAAATAGAGTGAGAGAAGAGTGAGGGAGAGAGATGAGAGTGAGAGAGGAGGAGAGAGAGAGGAGAGAGAGAGATAGAGGCAACGAAGAGAGAGAGAGAGAGATGAGAAGAGAGAGAGATCCGAGAGAGAGAGAGGCTAGTGAGAGAGATGAGAGGAGAGATTACTACCCCCCCCCCTCTCAAAAGAGATAGACAGGAGACAGAGACTATGCGAAAAGAACGTACGCTGTCCAGTGGCCGTCGGTCAGTATAATCACGTGAAGTTCGCGCGCGTGTCGTCAGCGTGGTCAGCTTGATGCACCGTATAATTTTTATGCGTACGGCTCCACCGTGGTCTGTTTTTTTTTTGGGTAAATTCAAATATGGTGGGCGGTTCAGGGTATTGTTTATTCGTTTTTGTTTATTTTTACTTTATTTAGTTTTCCGTCAGGTGGGGGTGAATGTATTGTTTTTTTCGGACATTATTTATTTCTCGTTTATTCCAGCTAATGTTCAGTATTCACAATTTATGGATCAATATGGATCTATCTGATTACTTATTATTACATTTTCTGATGATCGGTAGATTAATGACTTTGATTTCTGTTATCAATATTGATTGACCGATTAGTGATTCGATTGAACGATTAGCGGGGTCGGCGGGGTCACAGGTTCGGTGATTTGGGCAGTTATAAAGGTTCCTTCTACTACTACTTATGTTTATCCCTCCCACCGCCCCTGATGTATCCACATGTTCTCCCCCCCCCCCTTTTTTTTACCTCCTCGGTATAAGTATAGGGACTTTCTTTGCCATGATGACATGTCATGTTGTTTAATGAAATTAAACTTATTTTTTACATTTTTTTTGTAGAGCCCACCATCCAATCCCCCACGACCTCACACACAAACACACACACACACATTGGTGCACACTTAAAATGGATTTTTGCACCAATGCTTGCCTGCGGTGGTCAGGAATACATAAGGGGATTTAGTCTTTTTTCTTGTTTCTTTTTTTTGTGATGTGAAACTTTTGTTGATCTTGTTGCCTTTCTTCTGTATGAGAGTGAGGTTATGGGTGCACAAAGGATTCGTTACTTTTTTGATATTGATACAGTTATGTCAAAAATGCATTGTTTCGAGGACACAATCTTGAATTGTTTTATGCTGTTTTCTACATTTAATTAATGCAATGCTTATGACCTGGTTTTACATATATAAGATGCATATTTTTAATGTTATGCACATATTACAAATAAGGAATGATGAAGACTAAATTCAATGGCGACTTTAACAATTGCGTCAATAAACTGTCAGGGATTGGGGGTTATGAAAGAAAAATGGGATGTCTTTCTTTATCTGAAACAGAAAAAGTTTCAATATATTGTCTGCCAAGATACTGAGGTTAGTGACAACTAGAAAAACATTTAAAACTCTGAATGGGGCTATAAATGTGTGTTTGCGTCTATATAAATCAACTCTTGAGAGCAGCTGTTCTCTTTTCAAACGACTTTGAATTTAAGATAACTAACCAGGTTCATCGTAATCAAACGGAAATTTCATTAATGGTGTCAGTTTACTGCTTATCAGAAGGATTTCCTTTTCGTAATTCTATGTCCCAAACAAGGATAATCCGACATTTTATAATTCACATATGGAAACCATAAAGGTTGTAAAACTACCCCACTGCAATTGAGTTTGGTGACTGGAATATTGCATTAAAACCAAACATTGATTGTTGTCAATTATATACATGATAATAACTTGAAAATATTTTAGAAGAACTTGGATTGACAGATATCTGGAGTGAGAGCAAACTGAATGTAGGCAACTACCACTTGGAGAAAGCCAACACCCTACCGCCCGCAGAACTAGACCTTTTCTTGTTATCTGATTATTTGCACTGGTATTTTGAGATGCTGACATCGTCTGGGATACCGTTTTGAATCATCTATAATAACACTGCAAACTGGGAAATTGGTGTAAAAATAAAAATTGAAAGAAAACATTACTTTTTGGATATGTAATTGTTCCTTGATTAAGGATAAGCAATTGTGGACGGAAATTTATTCAGGAAATCTTAAATGTGACAAAGAATGCGCCGCAGAAAATTGCATCAATTGAATCATTGGATGAAATAGATAAAGGTATAATTGAACTTTAAAAATCTGAGGCAAGTATTTTTTTAGAGTTATATAATGAAAATATGATGAAAAACTATCGCATTTGCCACAATGAAAATAATAGAAGGGAAACTGCTGAAATGGAAAGGAACTCATGAAAGATTTTCAAAACTCTTCAAAAGATGGACCATAAAACAGAAGACATTAATGAAAAATCGTATACAGAGAAAAAATCAGGAGTTGAGAACAATTAGAGATACGAGAAAGGAAAGTGTACTTTAAGTTCAAAGCCAGATGGATTTATCTAATAGTGAAAACAAAAATTCTAAGTATTTCTGTTAGTCTTGAGAACGGAAAACTACATTAAGCAAACAACTGACCAAAACTTATTTATAACTAAGGATAATGAGGGATAATAGACGACCTAAAGAAATCTTAAATGAAGTGAAACATTTTCTATGAGTTTTGTATAGGGGAAGGAAAAGTAGTAACTTGTGCATTAGAAAGGCGTGGTTAATGAAATCCCCAAAATTATACAAGAAACAAGGAACGTGTTAGATGGTCTAATAACTATGGAAGAAGGTAGCCAAGTTCTGAAAAATATGAAAATGGTATAACGCAATGGCACAGATGGATTTACGGTAGAATCTTTTAAATTTTTTGGGAATCATACTGAGACCGGTTTGTAGTGAGGTCATAAAGACGAACATTTAACGGAAAAACTTTCATCAAAAAAAGGTCTGGTTATTCTGTTATCCCTAGGGCGATAAACCTAGGGAATTTTTATTTTTTAAAAGGCGACCATTAGCTTGCCTATCGCCATCGCCGCTGTGACTGTTGCCACGGCATCCACGCTCTTTATAACTCATCTAACCCATTTTCCTTTCCCGCACACTACATCTGCTATTGACATATTATAACCAAAAGTGGTAGTAAACCTGTCTTCATTTTGTTTCAATATTTTGATCATCCTTATACCATAAATTAATATATAAAAATTTCTGGATACAGGCTTAGATCGCAGTTATCACCTTTTGGCAGTCTCGGTTTTCATTCAACGCTCATTCTTGCGACTGAAGTATCGAAGATAAGTGATTGTTTCGTTCTCTTTCGTTGCAAATATTTGTTTTGTATCTTGCTGACGAAGACATAAGAAACCACGTCGGTTTTTTTGATTCTTTGATCGTTTGTCCTCTTTTTTAGGCGGTTCCTTACATTTCTTTTAGATTTGTTACACACACACCAACACACACACAGAGAGAGTGAGAGAGAGAGTGAGATGAGAGAGAGAACGAGAAGGTTCTGTAGAGAGAGAGAGAGAGAGAGAGAGAGAGAGAGAGAGAGAGAGAGAGAGAGAGTGATATTGATTCATACTATGTACAACAAGAATATACTGTAGATAGCTCATGATTTTCAAAATGTGCAGGTTTGGAGTCGTTCCTAAGTTTTTCGTTATGAATTTAGAGACATATGAATGCGTCTTTACTTATCATGAAATAGTAAGTTAAATATCCAATGACATATCTATCTGTTTATATTAAGCTGTGTGTGTGTGTGTGTGTGTGTGTGTGTTTGTGTGTGTGTGTGTGTGTGGTGTGTGTGTGTTTTTAAATATTCGTGAATGACTGAGTCATCGCACACACTCATGTTTTAAATGATTAAGTGGTTGTCGTTTACATACAAATTTTTATGTGTTGAATTCCGAAACAGCTATGAGTCATGACATTAGATTTGCCTCACCCCTCCATAAAGACGGGATGAGTAATTGCTTTAAGTTTTGCCGCCCTCCTCCTTTCATCTCCCTCGCTTTCCCTCGCTTCCCTTTCCCTCTCAATTTCCTCTCCATCTGTTTCTAAAATAACTAATTTCAAAAACAAGACTGACTAGACTTCGCCCCAGCATGGTTTTTCAGCCCCATTTGTATTCAGTGTTCTGACTATGTCAGGCAGAGGTTTGGAATAGTTTTCGACTATTCAAGAACAACAACAAGAAAGATAAACAATAAACATGTAGGGTAACTCTCGTCCTAAGAAAGCCTAACTCAGAGTACTTTTATTCAGGAGTACTGTCATCATTAGTAATGAATTGTCAATGATATTGTTGACCTTTGGGGGTGGAGAGAGGTGAAGATGAAGAACACGGAACATAAACTTAAGAAAAATTTCATTTTGAATATGGGAATCCTAGCTGCATGAGGAAACCATCGTAATCCATTCTCGAAAGCTCTTTCGTATTATTGCCTTCTCCTAGGGCCTTGGTCCGCTGGATCGGAACATCATTAGGGAGACAAGGTGGTTGTGTCTTGCTCCTGGCGTCAAATAGAGACACACCACAGATCATATAATGTGGTGTTCTCACAACAAAAGTGTGCAAAAAAAAGAATCAACAGCACCCACAAAGCAGCAGTGAAGGGTAGTAAACGAAACTAAACGAAATGTGTGAGGAGGAAAATAGTTGCCTGAAAAACCGAAGACATTATGCAAAAACAGATATGAAATTGTAGGGACATCTTTGAGCCTACGCTGAGGATCACCAAGGATGCAAGGGAGATCAAAAGACAAACACAAAATACGGACATAAACCAAATACAAGTAACCTCGATTTAATTAAAAACCCCCTTCAAACTGAAACCTGAAATGTCGCAGGGAAACGTAAACCATAAACAAGTAGGGGTAACTCTTGCTCTCATTAGGAAAACGTAAATCAGAGTGACTCTTATTCAATACTGGCACAGACTTTTGAACTTGAATACAGTGAAATACAAAGAACACGTAACAATCTAACTGTGGGGGAAAACATAGCGAAGGCCAAAAACATATCCGTCATCAAAACACAAAAAAAAAGGGGGGGACTTCTTTGTAGTTTTAATGATTCATTCTATGTTTTACACAATAATGATTTACGAATTCAGTGCAAATGGTTTTTGATTTACACTTTACATAACTCCAGTTTTACGTCACAGCCCCTACCTCTTCATTTTACCTTGCCAAAGACATCTAAGAAATCTGTTCAAGGTGTTCAACAAATGATTTTCTTTCTAATGGTTGTTTTCAAAATGTCAGAATTCGGACCACTAACCAAAGCTAAACAATTATCGTTTGATTCTAACACTACTCCTTTATGATACGAGCCAGGAACAGTTACGTTGTCAGAATGATGGACAGAGATGCAGGA
>CM031624.1:8300729-8306599 GCA_018398815.1 Conus ventricosus | reverse complement strand
TTTTTTTTTGCTGTTTTGGTTTTCATTGTACCCCATTGTTTGTAGTGCCGCCTGGTATTTACATGACAGATTTGATAGTCTCTTGTTTATGCCGTGTGGTATGGTCTTTAATACAGATGGTGGATGGTTCTTTTTATGTGTACATAAAGAGGTGTGTCGTTGGGTTTCTTGTATGGTTTATATATGTTATTATTGAGATACAGTGTTATATCTAAGTAGTTCACTACCTGTTTGTTTGCTTCAATGGTAATTTTAAGTTGTGATTTTGGAAGATTTTGCATAGTTCTTTTTTTCTTATTTTCAATGGTTTCTTGGGTTGTTGTTTAGTGCAGCAAGGCCGTCATCTCTGTACAGTCCGACTTGCTTTCCGATTTGTTTCTTGATGTTTGACAGCACGAATAGTCCAACCAGTTCACATGTTTCTGCACCATCATATGAACCCATGGTTAAGAAGAATGCTATCCAGAAAAAGCTGGTGTGCAATACCGTAGTATGTTTGTTGAGTTTCAAAAAAAACAACCAAAGGTGCCACCTAAGAAGCAAAAGAAAATCATGAAAGAGCAAAACAAGCTACATTTTCTTGTGAAAAGTAGAAAATATAAAAAGATAACCTCTTAAGACACAAGTGGTGAGGGCCAGTTCTCGGAATGAATCTGCAAGGGACTAAAATACAATGAACTAATAAATTCCAAGGATAAGTACCGAGTACCATTCCAGCAACTTACAGAGCAGCTTGGGTGTTGCAATGACTGCAAGAAATATTCAATTATAAACAAAGCTTGCTCTTATGTCTTAGATTGACGTCATATACCTGCTATTCTGCTCCAAATGCCAGTATAGCCAATGTGTGGGAAAAACCAAAATAAATGCTTCTCAAAATGAGCCTTTACAAGCTTATAACTCCTCGTCAGATACTGGTATTTTGAAACCTGATTCTTTCTCCTCAGTGACCTCTAAAGTGGTAACTTGACTCCTCTGCCTTTTCAGTTTCAAGCAGAATGCTTTCCAAGAAAAAGGCTGGTGTGCAAAACCATGGTAACTTTGTTGAGGTTTCATAAACCCAACCAATATATAGTCAAATATTTGTTTTTTTTTTATTGATGTATTTATTTATTTATATTTTTTTTATTATATAATAATAATAATAATATAATAATTAATATATAATATTAATATTATAATAATTATATTATTATTATTATTATTATTATTATATATTATCATCATTCATCATCATCATCAATGTTCATTACATAGTAGTGTAGTAGTAGTTGTAGTAGTAGTAGTAGTAGTAGTAGTAGTTAGTATCGTTATATTGTTGTTGTTGCTGTTTTTGTAGTTATTATTTTCTCACTTTTTATTGTTTACTTATTATTACTATTATTATTATTATTATTATTACTATCATTATTATTATTATTATTATTATTATTATTATTATTATTATTATTATTATTATTATATTATTATTATTATTATACATGTATATATACTTTTAAATATATTATTTTATTATGCTTTTTTATCAGTACCGGAGCCAGTGGGTGGGGTGGGGGCGGGGAGGGGGGGGGGAGGGAGGCCAGGGGGCAGGGCGAGAGGGGGAAATGAACTCTACCTCCTCTCTCTCTTCTCTCTCTCTCTCTCTCTCCTCTCTCTCTCTCTCTCTCTCTCTTTCTCTAGGGGAGGGGGGTAGTCCTCTCTCCTCTATATCTACCCGTCTATATCACTCCTTCCATATAACAATCAAAACCAAACGCTGCTAGTCCCCTGCCAAGAGACCAGTGTCACGCCACTGGAACCTCTGCACCCAAATTCCCTCCCCTCCCCCCCTTTCCCCCTCCCTCTCTCTCACTCTTTGCCGCCAAGCCCCCCTTTCCCCACCCACAACACACCCCAAACCCACCCCCCCCGGGGGCCCCGGGGTACACTGGGACTTTTTAATGTATGGTATTATTAAGGTGGGACTTGCTCCCACCCCAAAGAAACGCCTTTGGTTTTTTTTGGGTTTAAATTTCCCGAGTTCAGGTCGTGGGGTTTGGATGAGGGTTCCGTTTCTCAGCCCAAAAAAATCTTTCCGGTTTTTTCTGGGTTTTAGCTTTTTCCCTTGGAAAAATTTTCAATGATTGGCACCCGCATGGGGGGACCCCAAAGGGGGCCTCCCTGATTAAAATTTTGTTTTCGTCACGGGGGGCCCCCTGATTGTTCATGATGTGACTGCGTTGTTTTGGGTTTCTCCCGAATAGCAGGGTATATGCCCGGTCAATCTAAAACATAGGCAAACTTATTTATAATTGAAAAATTTCTTGCAGTCATTGCAACCCCCAATCTCTTTTAATTTGCGGGAAAGGTGCTAAAATTAAAAATCCTTGGAATTTATTTTTTTAAAATTAAATTCAGTCCCTTGGGGGATTCTTTCCATAAAACGGGCCCCTCAGTACTTGTGCCCTAAAGGGGTTTTATTGTTTTATATTTTCAAATTTTTTAACAAAGAAAACTTCCCTTTTTTTGCTGTTTTTTTTTTTTCTTTTTGGCTTTTTTTTTTTTTTTAAAAAACTAAGAAAAACCACATATGGTATTGCCAAAGCCTTTTTCGGGTAAATAGAAATTTGTTTTTAAAATTGAAAAGGAGAGGGGGAAAAAAATAGTTTTTCCCGGTTTTTCCCGAGGGAAAAAAATCAGGTTTCAAAATTCCCGGTTTGAAACCCACCCAAAATTGCCCCCCCATCCCAGAATCCCCCCGGGGGACGCCGTCTTGGGTATACTGTGGTCCCCTGGGGAGGCATTCCAGAATCCCCCCACCCCCCCCCAAACCCCCTCCCTGTTTGCCCCCCCATGGTTGACAACCCCTTTTTCTTTCCAAAGAACGCCCCCCCCCCCCCCCCCCCCCCCAAAAAAAAAAATAGTGTAAGTCCCTCTCTCTGTCTCTTTCTTTTCTCTCCCATCTCTCCCTTTTTCTCTCTCTTCTCTCCTCTTCTCTTTTCCCCTCCTTTTCTCTCTCTCAAAGTCTCTTTTCTGTCTTTTTTCCCTTGTCTCTCTTTCTCCCTCTCTTTTAAAAAGAGAGAGAGAGAGAGGGGGAGAGGAGGAGAAAAGGGGGAGAGAGAGGGGAGACGAGGGGAGAGAGAGAGAGAGAGAGGTAAAGCATTTCGGAAATTGGGGTGTGTGTGTGTGTGTTTTGTGTTGTGTGTTGTGTGTGTTTGTGTGTGTGTGTGTGGTGTTTTCCCGAATGTATGCGTGGTGTATGTGTCTGAGAATATTATCGTAAGTGGACGCGTGCGCGTCTGTTTTTAATGCGTTTTAAGCGAAAATATGACTGATCATTGATATTTTTAAAACCCTTAAAGTTTCCGTTTTTTTTAAATTCTTTCCCCTCTAAATAAGACAGAAAGTGTAAGAAAAGTTCATACGACTGTTTTTTAACTATACTTTTTGGGCAGACCCTTTTGGGGACCGGATCAACTTTGTTCAGGGATGTATTTAAATTTTTTTTTACGCATGAACCATTAATTTTTTATGCTACAATTTTGGAAGGGCAGAAGGCTTGCTTTTTTTTCCCCTTTCAGCGTTTTTTTTCAATTTAGATTGTTGGCTTCCCCTGTTTGTTTTTTGCATGGCAATTATAATAATAAAAGGGAGTGTTTTTTTCCAATGACAGCCTTTTTGGAAAAAAAAATCGGACAAAAAACTTTTTGGGAAATTGGATTTAAAAAACATAAGAACTGGGAAAATTCATTTGGGTTTAATGAATAATTGTTTTGATTGAGACAAACATTCAGTATAAAATAACCCACAATCAGGCCCCACTTGTCCTCTATATTTGCAATTTACAAATTGGGGGCGGCCATCTTGGTTTTTACGAAATTTAACTAAAAATTTCCCAACAGTTAAGAAGTTTGCCTCCCAAGGTTTGGATTCGCACCCCCAAAAAATGGGTTTCATAAAAAAAAAACCGTAATATATTACACAAAAAAAAGGTACCCCTTTAAAATCGGGCCCGGGGGCTAACATGTTACAGTGACTGAGGACGAGGGGGGAAGACAAGGGCCCCAAATGGCCCCCTTTTGAAGGTTTATAAAAAACCAGCGCACAGCGAAAGTCGGGTTCCCCCCTTAAAGTCAACGGCCCCCCTGGTTGTGGACGCCCCCAAAAAGAAAACAGAGACTCTGAAGCACAGCTCCACTCCTCTTTTGGGGAGGAAAAAAAAAAATTTACGGACAGAATTCCAGCAGAAATGTGGGATGTCAGTGGGCAGTTCACTGAAAACAAGGATTTCATATAACCCCCGAGGGAGTCTAAAAAACAACACACACACCACACAACAAAACCACCCAAACAAACCACAAAACACACAAAACCCCCACACACCCCACACACACACACCAAAAAACACAAACACACCAAACAAAAAGCCCTGCCCCCCCCAAAAACAGAACCCGTATTTCAAGCAGGGCCGGTTGGATCAGCTACCTTGGCCCGAGGGAAATTGGGGAGAGGGAAATGGGGCCCTGATATGACGACCCTTACCAATCGTTTCCCTCTAAAAAGGGGAAAATACCCTCAGATTGGAAAGATGCTCTCGTGCACCCAAATTTTTAAGAAAAGGGGGGAGAACACCCAAACCCGCCAACTACAGCCAGTGTTTGTTAAAAGTGTGCCCTGTAAGTCGGAAGCACATTGTTGTCAAACACTCTCATGGACCAAACCTTTTAGCGAAAAGGCATATTGTGTCCACAAACAGCACGGGCCCTTTTGTAAAAAAAGATCCGCGAGGACACAACGGGTGGAAACTGACCGAGGAAATGTCTGCAACATCAAGAGAGGGAAGAGACAGAATTAATAGTGCTGGACTTTGCGAGGCCCTTTTTACAAGGTGAACCACAGGGCCCTTTTGTTCATAAAAATTCTTTATTATGGGGTATCGCAAACAGGAAACATTAATAGTTTGGGTTTAAAAAAAAATTTGTCTCGGCCGACGTAAAAAGTGGTAGGTTTTATGGGAAACCAAACCGGGGTTCTTTCAGCGTATGTTCAGGGTTCCCCGGCTCGGTTTCCCCGGGACCCTCGTTTTTTCTTATTTACAAACAACGACCCCCCAGAGCAACTTTAATGGCGGACCCGAATCTTTTCCCACGACACCCCTGTTACAGGGTAAAGGGCATCAGCCCCGCCCCCAACCCACTTTCAAGGAAAACTGAAACGGCTAGGCTTTGGGGGGGGGGACGCTGGGATTTCTTTTCCCTCCGGGTAGGGTACCCCCCTCCCAGTGACCCATAAGAGACAGCCCCCTTTACCAAACAATACCAACTGCAAGCAGACACCCAGACAGTGACGTCGGCTAAAAATTCGGGGGTGCCCTTCCCGAAAAAATTTTGTCATGGGGGAAGCCATTTACATCACGTGCCAAAACCAAAAGACCCTTTGGCTTCTTGCGGCGCAAATTGAAAATCAGCCCCCATCCCCCTGAAAAAGGGCAGCATGAAAAAACTATGTAAGCCCCATTTTAGAGTAAAGCCTGCACAGTTTTTGGGGACCCCCCTCTGACACTAAAGTAAAAAAGTGGAAGCGGTTTTTAGGCGAGCAAACCCGTTTTTGGTTTAATTTTATACCAAAAACAGGTCGTGTGTTTACCGGCCCCCCCTTGGGAAAAAACTCCGTGGCCCTTTTTCCAGCAAAAAATTTGAAGATCCCAGCCCGGAATTTGGCCCCTGCTGTTTAAAAAACCCCAAAAAGGGCCATGTCGACTTCGACAAAACCCAAATTCAAAACCCGCCCCCGTCAGACAGCGTAGGGGAAAAACAACACAAACTCCGCAGCCCCGGGAGTACCGCCCGACTATGTCAGGCCCCCCTCCCCCCCAAAAACCCTTTAGGGGA
>CM031624.1:8272418-8278500 GCA_018398815.1 Conus ventricosus | reverse complement strand
TCCCAAAACGGTTATATGGATCCTACACGGCTCATCCTTTCCCCAAATTGAACATACTGAATTTTCACAAGTCGCACGTATTTCTGAGATATTCAAAAGAAAAAAACATTACATGCCGTTACAGTCGTTAGTAACGGCTATAACGGTAAACTAAAACATCTGGTATCATTCGGCACCCATAATGAACATTCCTACAAATTCTCAGAAAGGTCGACGAAGTGCTTTCTGAGATATTCCATAAAAAAGAAAAACCGTTATGGGCCGTTATAGGCATTAGTAACGGCGATAATGGGGTAAAACTGAAACATCGGGCACGATCTGTAACTCATAATGAACATGCCTGCTAATTTTGACAAAGATCGGCCAAGTACTTTCTGAGATATTCCATAAAAAGAGAAAAAAAAACGTTGCAGGCCGTTACAGCCGTTAGTAACGGTGTAACGGTAAACTTAAACACCGTGCATCATCCGTAACACATAGTGAACAAACCTGCTGAAGCTCTCCGGCAGATTTGGACACGCACTGGCGTGCCCAAGAAAAAGTAACGGCCGGAAGTTTGTACTGGAGAGCGATCTCATCCTCTCCAGTGCTTGGACCGGATCCGGCCAGTCAGTCGTCGACTCATGGGTTGGGCAGTGGAACTGCAGAGTCATGCGTTCACTTTCCGTCATATCAAGGGTTCCTGTAATACGGATGCTGACTATCTTAGCCGAGCTCCGTAGTCAGCACATTGGAAAATCAGTCAGAGGGCACTTCCCCTCAACCAGGGTTATATCCCCTTTTGGTCCTTGTATCAGGTGTAGTGACAGTTTTCACTTCAGTGATGATAACGGTAGTGAATCACCAATGGTTCGGATTGTTACTTTCATGGTTGGAAGGTTCGCTTAGTTGTTTGATAAATGTAGTATTATGTATTTCCCTGTGTGATTCTATCGTAGAATGTTTGTATTGGATTTATCGTACTCTGTCGATCACAGAGGGTTGGGTTCGGTCCCATTGTTGTGAATTTGCACATGCGTCAAGGTTCAAAGGAGCACTGTATCTCAGAGAAAACAGATGCTTTTAGAAGGGGGGTTTGTCACGAGTTTGTCACGAGGCCTACGACGTTTGACCCAACTGGGGTGGCGGAATTATTCATTTGTTTATTGTCGTCGTTGTTGTCGTATATCTGTCCCTTAATGTGGCTTGTGGTGTGGTTGCACCTTCGGTGTGGTTTAGTTCAGGTTAGGTTTACTTTCTATCTCTCTCTCTCTAATTCCACTGCCCGTGCATTCATCCTGCAGGTTCACGGGTGGTGGGTATCTTTTTCTTGTACTGGCTGTCTCTATCGGCCTCTCACCTGTCTTTTCACCTGCCGCACGTGCAAGGTTCCTCTTAGGCTTGAAGTATGCTCACTCTGTGACGTAGCGTGGCATGTTGGCCGCCATCGCTGAGGGAGGTTAGCTCTTCACTCGAGCGGAAGATGTCTCTGGGAGAGCCTGCTCCGGTCTTGGTTCTTCACCGTATCGTCGAAGGTACAGTCGGTATCTTCAATTCCTACAGTCGGCCTGTAGGAGAGGGACATCACTTCTTCTTTTTCCGCATCTACGCCTCTGTCCTCTCGACTGGACAGAGGGCAGAGAGTGTCGTTTGACCCGCTTCTTCGGGGTCACCCACGGGTAGCTGGTAAGCATCAGTTTCGTGGTTTGTTTGTTTTGGTTTGTTGTTGTTAGCCGGCTTATTCTTCTCTTTTGCGCAATTTTCTTTTGTTTGCAAAATTGTAAAAGAAATATTGTTTGAGACCTTTTCTCTGGTTAATTCAATCTTTAACCTGGCCGTCCTAAATTATATCCAAAATTCTTTCTCCTGTTTATGCATCTCGTGATGCGGTAGTCGGTGGGGATGGGAGAGAACCTGGTGATTCAGGGTTGGTACTTGCTTGGTCTCGCTCGTCCGCCCCTGTCACATTCGCCGGACTCTTATCCTTCGGCCACCGTCTGTTTGTGTGTGCGAGAAGAACGAGTTTTATGTTCGCGAGCGTGCGTACGCATGATTTGTCGTTCGGATGCGTGGTTGGAGATTTGTGTTATTTTAAAATGTGGCTATAAAATGTGACAATTATGCCATTGAATTATTATTTGCAAATGTGGTGGCAGTTATAAAGCGATGGTCGCTGTGTTGGTTTATTTCCTAAGAAAGGAAATTGTTAAACGTGGTGAGAGAAGGGTGAAGATAATTTCATATTTGTTTTATAGCCTGTTGATTTAATGCAGTCTTTTACCTGCTTCGTGTGAGAAGACTTTAATGAACATTCCTGATTTGGTTGGTGTGCTGTGTTACGCTCAGGTCTGTGTTGGGCTGGCGTTGTTGGTGTGTTTAATAGACCTCCCCTCGCCCATCATGCGAGTGGCTGTTAGGATTTAACAGCATGGGTCAGACTGTACTGACGACGGGGTTCCAGTACCCTTCTTCCTTCCCTCCTTCTTTCTTTTCCTTCCCTTTCTTCTCTCCTCCCAGCTGCCTTTTCCCCCCCTCCCGGGGGCTTCACCCGGAGCTTGGACTGGTTGGTGCCACGCGCTGGTTGGGGCCACGCTCTGGTTGGGACCGCGGACTGGTTGGTGCCACGCGCTGGTTGAGGCCACGCTCTGGTCGGGACCGCGGACTGGTAGAAAAGCCCGCCGGCTTGACTGGCCGGCCCTGATCCCCGTCCAGGACCTCCAGTAACAACGCCACGTCCCCCCCCCCCCCCCCCCCGGGACGCGCTCTTCACTGCCTGCTTGTGTGTGTCGAGGGTGTCGGCCTTGAACGACTCTCTTCAAGAACCAACCCGGTTCGGAGCACCTAGTGCGACAGGGTGCTCCCAGTAGACTTGAGAGAGGCAGGGGTGTGGAGACACTCCATGGTGTGGAAAGGGATGGATGCTGGAAATGTTTATTTATAATTGAGTATATGTCATATGTGTTGAAATGCTGCGATTATGATTGTGTACGTCGTATGGTGAAATGTTTATTTATAATTGTGCATGTTGTGTGTGTTGGAATGCTTGATTGTGATTGTGCATGTTGTGTGTGTTGGAATGCTTATTTATGGCTGTATGTTGGTGTGAATAAATGGGGTGTTGTATCGTAATCTTTATTGTGTGGTCTCTTGCGGGGCGTGTGAGGTCAGTCACTCCCTTCACTCCCACCTAGACCGATCCTGTCAGGGCAGACCTCCAGGGGTCGGTCGTGACAGACTGAATTAGAATAAACTAATAACTTCCAAGGATAACTAACTGTGCACCATTCCAGCAATTTACAGAGCAGTTTGATGTTCAAATGACTGCAAGAAATTATTCAGTTATAAATAAGCTTGCTCTTATGCCTTAGATTGAAGAAATAGGGGGAAATAAGCATTCATATCTGCAGTGGTAGATATTTCTGCCTAACTAATAGTATGTGCTCGAGTGGGTGAATGGGGAATGATAAATGCTTCTCAAAATGAGTCTTCCGCAGACTTATAGTCTCCAAGGGGAAGACAACTCCAATGGGGAGGAAACTCACTAACATATTATAACTCCTGGTCAGTTACCGTTATATGAAACCCTGATTGTTTCTCCTCAGTGACCCCAATAAAGTGATAACTTGACTCCTCTGCCTTTCAGTTTAAAGCAGAATGCTATCCGAGAAAAAAGGCTGGTATGCAATACCGTAGTATGTTTGTTGACTTTTCAAAAAAACCCAAAAAAAGGGTCCCAAAAACGCAAACGAAAATCGTGAAACGCAAAAAAGCTAATTTTCTTTAAAGGGTAGAAATATAAAAAGATAACCTTTTAAGACCAAGTGTGAGGGCCAGTTTTTGGGAATGAATCTGCAAGGGGTCAAAAAAAAAAACAACCACGTAAAAAATTTTATCCTCGCTGAAGTTATCGAAGATAAGGGGAAATTGTTGTTCTTTTTCGTTGTAAATTTGTTTTTATCTTCCCTGAAAAAGCCCAAAAGAGGTCAAAACGGCGGTTTTGTCTTGTGATACGTTTTGTCCTCGTTTTTGGGGGGTTCGAACTTCTTTTGATTTTTTAAACACACACACACGCTCCAACAACACACACACACACACACACACACACCAACACACACACACCACACACACACAACCACCACACAACACACACACCACACGCACACACACACACACACACCCCCACACACACACAACAGAGAAAATAACAGTCAACAATACAAAGGGAAGATAGGTCATTTTTTCAAAAAATGGGGTTTTTGGAGCTTCCTACTTTTATCGTTTTTGATTAAAGACATTAAAAGCTTTTTCACTTTTAAACAATAACAGAAATATATTTTCCATCTATTTTTTTTAATTCGCGCGCGCGTGGGGTGGTGTGGTGGTGGTGTTGTGGTGGTGTGTGTGTGTGGTGGTGTGTGTTTGTGTTGTTTGTGTGGGGTGTGTTTTGAAATCCCATGAGTACGAGCATCGAAAACCCCTAAAATTTTACATGATCAGTTGTTTCTTTTCCCATACAAATATTATGTGTTGAAATTCCGAAACAGCGTCATAACTTTAAAATTGCCTCACCCCTCCAAAAAACGGGCTAAAAATTGCTTAACGTTTCCGCCCCTCCTCCTTGCTTCCCCTCCATTTCTTTTATCTCTACCCCCTCTCATTTTTTGCATTTTTTCTCAAATGAAATAAAAACAAGAACTAAAATTGTCAATTTTAACAAATATTTTCTTTCAATGACTTTTTTTTTCAAACGTCAGAACCCGGGACCACAAAAAAAGCTAAAATTTCGCTTGATTCCAAACACCACTCCTTTGGATCCGATTCGTGAAACTTACGGCTCAATAAGGGGGAAGTTTTACAATGTTTTCAGAAAAAAAAAAATGCAAAGCAATAAACTACTCCCATTTTATCCTAATACCGTGAGAAATTTTCCCTAAAGAGGAAAAAAAATCTTGGGGTGGTGTCACCGTTAGTAATGTTTCTGGGAAACACGGCCCTCGTTTTGACCCATAGAACCTACACAAATTTTCAGAAAGATCGGCCCCAAGACTTTCTGAATTTTCCATAAAGAAAAAAAAACCATTTTTCATTAGTAACGGTATGCGTTAAACTTAAACATCGGCATCATCCCACCCAAAAGAACAAACCTACCAAATTCTCGAAATATCCCACTAATTTCTGAGACATTCCATAAAGAAGAAAACCCGTTACGACCCATACCTTATAACGGCTAAACGGGAAACTAAAACATCGGGGTCATCCGTGACCCATAAAAAAAACATCCTACAAGTTTTTCAAAAGATCGGCCAATCTTTGATTTCCCTAAAGAAGAAAAAAAAATATGGGTAGTTTAGACGTAATAACGGTTTTTAATGGTAAACTAAAAAAATTGGGCTCACCGTACCCCTAAAGAACATACCCACAAGTTTTCAGAAAGATCGGCCAAGTACTTTCCGAGATTTCCATAAAGCAGAAAAACCATTGTGGGCCGTTAGTTAACGGTTAGAATGGCTATCCTTACATCGGGCATCATCCGTGCTCCATAATAACATACTGCTAATTTTACAAAGATCGGCACGTACTTTCTGAGATTATTTCATAACAGGAAGGAAAAAAACCATTACAAGGCCGTTACAGTCGTTAGTAGGGCTATAACGGTAAGCTCAAAACATCTGTGTAGCATTCGCGCACCATAATGAACATTCCTACAAATTCTCAGAAAGGTCGACGAAGGAGTGCTTTTGAGATATTCCATAAAAAAGAAAACCGTTATGGGGCCGATATAGGCATTAGTAACGGCGGATACTGGGGGTAAACTGAAACATCGGGCACGATCTGTAACTCATAAGAACATGCCTGCTAATTATGTCAAAAGATCGGCCACGTACTTTCTGTGATATTCCATAAAAAGAGAAAAAAAAACGTTGCAGGCCGTTACAGCCGTTAGTAACGTGTAACGGTAAACTTAACACCGTGCATCATCCGTACCACCATAGTGGAACAAACCTGCTAATTTTAACCAAATTGGCACGTACTTTCTGAGATATTCCATAAAGACACTATTAAAAAACACCGCACAGGACTGCTTACAGCCGTTAGTAAACGG
>CM031624.1:8258763-8267318 GCA_018398815.1 Conus ventricosus | reverse complement strand
GATCGTGCTTTAAGAACCATTAGAGGTGAATTAATAAACAATGTAGCAAAAGTGAGTGAACTAGATGAGCATATAAAAAGAGAAAAAGAAAAACTCGTTGAGGCTGACGACTACAACTTAGGACATGATGTTAAAGAAAGAATAACCCGAAGACTACATGATCTTGAACTAGAGCGATCAGCAAGACTAGAACCGAGAACAATTACGCAGACAAGTGAACAGAATAAGTGAAACTATCCAAAGAATTTACATGAAGACACAACACTAGCAGAACGAATAAGAACACTGTTTAGAGAGCAAGGTGTCACATTAGCAAGTGTTATAACTGCCTTAGGATTTGCAATAAGCACACTGGTGTTGGCTATTACGGGCGGTGGTGGTCAAAGTTCAGTGCCTCCACCACCATCCCCTCCATCACCGCCTGATAAATCATGGGTTAAAAAACAACTTGATCATATTGCGGGTTTATTAAAAAAAAATTAGCCAGTAAAGCATAGACTCTTTGCCCGGCATATTAGGGAGTGTCGTTAGCTGGCTTTTGTCTACTGCAAGCAAAGTAGTTGGCTTCATGGCGAGCACTTATGGACATTAGTTGTCTTAATAGTCGGGTTACTTTTTCGTAAGATAAAGAAGGAGTAATCCTAAGCCAGTTAATCCAATAACAAGTGCTGTCTTTTCATATTCATGGTCAATTTTTCTTTCGCCATCGCGAACAGAGTCCGCCTTGGGGATTTGATGACTTATTCTTGGGGGGTCCGCTACACGGGCAGGGACGGGCAGAATTTATGTCGTTTATTCCGACCTTCTGTTCATTGCCTGCCACAAGGATTCCATTGTTGTAGTTTATTATTGTTCCTATCTGGAGTCTGAGGTCAGAAGGCAGCATGTATAAACCAGTGCCATCAGCAAAGTCTACTTTCGATCTTGCGTATTGTAAAACATTTTGGTACCTTTTAATACTTAAAGGCAAATCAACTACAGAATTAATGCGTCCTCTAAATTTGCCAAGTACTGTTTTTGTGCGTCAAAGCCAGTAGAAGGATCAGTTATGTTCGATCTCGTTTGTGCTTGTGAACCTAGCAAACACCAAACGTAAGTACGAATACAGTCGTTTATTCGTTCTATCCCCGCTCTAGTTAGGCCCTTAGAAGTGTCTAAATAAATGTTGTCCACGCTGTATTATGCTCTTGCTCTATGGGCCCAAGGTGAACATCTGTGCCTGAAGAGAAAGATGTGTAAGGAGGATTCCAGTCATAGTTATACTTTCTGTGCACGCCCCAAAGATAAAGGGTGCCTAAGCCATGATTGCGGTCCAACTTTTGCCTAAAGCTTGTCTTAACATTAATAATGAAATCGTTACAGATCCTTTCAAAAGCCTTCATGTCTATTCGGTTACTGAATGGATTAAACGGTTTGTCATTTGGTAATGGTGCTTGCAGTTCAGACAAAATACGTCTGAAGGTGTAATAGAAATGAAACCTTATACTGACCTCACCAAAGGATCAGGATGATTTAAATGATCAGCATACGACACTCCACACCCAGTTGATGCACAAAACACAGCAAAGTTTAACTGGTTCTGATAAAACTGCATCGGATGACTGAACCACACTTTCGCGATGCAGTCTTTTTTAATAGGGGGGTTAAGATATCTGTTTATGGAGTACTCCCTTTACTTGAAAGTGTTCAGACTGAGTCACAGAAATGACAAGGGTGTCAGTTGTTATATTTTTAAGATTGCAGTGCGGTCCAACAGAATATTTTGCATTCGTATATTTAAATGGACTCATTTTTTTAATTTGTTCAAAAAAGTTTGAAACAATACCAACTCAAAGACAGTCCTTCGATTTTAGAATATGCTATTGATAACGAATGCCGAACCCAAAGGGTCGCACTCCATGAAATATTTTACAAAGTCGTATGGTTTAATATAAGTGAAGCCAAAAGAAGAATATGACTGTAAAAGTTGATAAAGTAGGGACCAAACTTAGCCAGTTAACAATACCTGATGGTTATTACGGGTTTTGCTCACTAAAAGAAGCAATGAGTAACTTAGACATTACTCCCAAACTTAACAATGCAAATCTGAAAACAATGTTGACATTCAAACCTGAAAAAGAAGTAGTACATTACATTTTTGATGAAGAGCTAGTTAAAATGTTAGGCTTTTTAATTCACGCACAAAGTTATTTACTTACACGAGCCGTTCTTAGTTTTAAAGTTACACCAGACAAAACTACTTATGAGGGGGGAAATCCGCTCGATCTTGCATTACATTCATTACTCTATGTTTAGTTAGATGAACTGAGCACTGATGAAAACTTATATGATGGAAGGCCCTCAACTGTTTTAAGAGGTCTTCCGGCAGGGAAAGCAGCATATTTCGATTATGAAATTATACAAATCCCTAATTTACAGTTTAAAAAATTAGCTTGTGGGAAGGTCAGATCATTTAATATAAAAATCACAGACGAAACATGGAAAGTCATAAAACGTAATAACCTGCACATTGTTTTGGAAATAAAATAATACGTTGTACTAAAACATGTCGCGTGGACCAGAAGAATCGGGACAACAACAACAAGCAACAAAATCAATGTTAGTCTTAATAGAAGCAATCTGACAGAACTGAGTTGGATTAATCTTACACATTTAGGCCTTATAGGATTTTATTTTACTGATCAAATTTTGACGGATAGTATGATAACAACAATAACTGGAGTAGATTAAATTCTGTTATAAAACTATGGAGCAGACGACTTTGGTGTCAATGCCCATGTTAAACTTTATGATAAAACCCCCTCATTGTTCATTGATTTGTGGACAGACTGGTTGTGGAAAAAACAATATTTGTCCTGGACCTATTACAAACAGTTTATCGTTACAAGTTTGATCATATTGCGATTTCTGTCCGACACTTAAATGGAACAAAGCATATCACGATAGAAGGTTTATAATGGACGGATGATGACATATATTCACTTGATCCCAGCAATAAACTGAGTCAGTGTTTAGAATACTTTTATAGACTGTTTGAGGGAACGCAGACACTATATATTATAGATGACTGTTCGGCAGAAAGAGACATAGTTAAAAAAAGAAAAACTTTGTCAAAACTGGCTTTCAGTGGAAGACATGCTGGAATAAGCGTGTCGATTTTATGTCAGAAATATAACTCAGTTTTAAAAGACTTTAGAGAACAGTTAAAGACCGTAGTTTTATTTCAGATGAAAGACAGAGACGCATTTGATGAATGTATGCGCGAAAATGATGTTATCGAAAACGATCAGGAAAAACACAGGATTAAACAAAAACTGAAGACAGAGAGGTTTTGTAAATTAGTGTTGAAAACGGATAACCAGACACAATATATATGTTTGTAGATGGCTTTGTAACGTGCTGTCATTATTTTGTTGAGTTATTGAAAAAAACTTGTAATGGAGTATACGGCTTGACGCTTGTAAGTGTGCCCTAACGGGCACATATAGAAAGTGTAGAGCCTGAGCATCCTATTAGCCGTTTTAGTCATTGTTGAAGGGCTTGCTTGTGAGAGAACGTAGAATTACCAAGTCTGGAGCGAGCGCCCCGAATTTTAATGAGGGGCGGTCGAGCCACACTTGGTATTTCTATGTTCTCCAGACTTGGTATTTCTACGTTCTCTTAATGAGAAAAACAAAACAAAAGAAAAAACTAAAGAAAACATTTTTTTAAAGTATACTATGTGTTTTAGGCATCATAGTATTTCTCTCCATGACAGACAACGTGACTATTGTTATTATAGTTTGTTAATGTTACTGTTGTTGTTGTCAGATCAATTCTTTCATGTGTGTGTGTGTGTGTGTGTGTGTGTGTGTGTGTGTGTGTGTGTGTGTGTGTGTGTGTGTGTGTGTGTGTGTGTGTGTGTGTGTGTGTGTGTGTGTGTGGTGTGTGTGTGTGTGTTGTGGGTGGGTGGTGTGTGTGTGTGTGTGCGCGCGCTCGCAGGCGTGTGTGCATATGGTTGCATGTACGAATTTGTCGTTTACTTTTGTAGTACTAGTCTGTTATCGTTACTTCCTATAGTTTGCAATTTGACTATTCATGTTTGTTCGATTCATGTATGGCGGGCTGAGCCTCTTAGAAGAATGTGAAGACAAATCAGAAGACATAGCCATGGACAGGAAAGAAGAAGACACTCAGAGAAGAATCTTAACTGTTGCTCCGGGTCTTGTGTATGACGTAACGGAAGGAAGACATTGGACACCAAAACATGTCGGTTTGGCAAGCACATTGCACCAGGCTACCCAGTCAAAGGAACTAGTCCAACTGGTCCACAACGCTGGTCATGTAATCAGTTATCACAGCCTGCTTCAGGTGGACTGCACCTTGGCAGAGAAAACCCTCAAAACCATGGACCCTGAGACTGGGGCAGTGACTCCACCAAACTTCATTCCTGGGAGGTTTACTCAGTTCGCATGTGACAATACTGACATCAACGATGCCAGTCTGAACGGGAAAGACAGCTTTCATGCCACACAAATTGCAGGCTGACAACTTGGCCCCAAAGGTGACCTAATAATGAAAGACTTACAACCTTCACAGAATCAGAGCCTCAGGGTTCCAGATGCGATGCAGGAAATCTTTCCAGCTGAAGTGGTCGAGGCCAGGATACCTCCAGCATCAGCAGAAAACACAAAGAAAGAGTGGTTCAGAAAATTAGATAAGAATGAATCTGCCAAGAAAGCAACTGCTCAAGACATGGCATCCCTTCTCAAGCGTCAGGATCAAGATACAAAGGAGGGCGGGACAAGCTACAATCAATATTCAAATGAACATGAACTACAAATTACAAGCATCGGATGATTGCCCATTATTCAGGCATCTGCACATGAGCTGAATACGTTGAACACTGTCGTATTGCTATGCAAAAAGTGGCCCAAGCATTTGGACAACATTACGTTGTACTGACTGTTGACGATCAATTACATTGCAAACTCTTAGAGTTGAAATGGGCCAAGCCTGAGTAATGACTTCCTCATTTTCCGGTTTGGGGGTGTCATACCTCCATGAATTTTTTGGAGGTGATAGGCAAGCATGTTCAGTCGTTCAACTGGTGGAAGCATGTGTTGAAAGCAGCTTGCTTGTAAAAAAAAACTGCTTGAAAACATCAAGGAAGGACAGTTGTACGACAAAGTAATCAGGGCCCATAAGATAACCTATCAGGCAATGTGGAGTATACTTCTGCCTCAGTTGAGTTTCATGGAAGAAAAGACTCCTGATCTAAAGAAAGAGCTCCTTGTCAAAGTGCACAGACTCATTGAAGACCAATTATCCACACTGTCTTCAAAAGAGTTTCAGGAGTGCATGGGAGTTTCCTCACGACCAACACTAACCCGAACTTCAGGTTTTGGTGGAGATGTTGCAAATGGTGCAAGTCCTGCTTCTCTTCACCCGTGCTCAGAGGGATGGAATCGGGGACTTACATCTGCATGCTTTCAAGTGTATGCTGCAGTATTTCTATTGGAACAATCAAATCAAGTATGCTCGCTGGGAACCATCTACTTAAATGAGATGTACCAGCTCCCAGAAGAGGTCAAGGTGGATTCCAAGCAGGAATCTTTGTTGTCAAGCGCACTGCACATCGCTTCAATCAAGTTGACCCAGACCACAGCCAGGAATGGCTAAATGGTGTTGGCAAGAAAGAAGGGGGCATCGTTGGATCACAAAGACCTTGAAAGCTCTCTGCAGATGGCCTTGTCATACAATCTCTGGTCACATCTTGCCCTTGATACAAGACTGGCCTTTGGTCTGGTCTGGTGATGACTGCATCCACAACGAAACTACCAAAGGGAGGAAGAAAATTGACTTGCGAGATGCTTTGCTGGCAGTCTTGGAGATATTCAGTCTCTTCTCAAATGACTTGCCCCAAGCACTGCAGAACATTGTACACACAGACATTGCCCCTCAAGAAATTGAAGACAGCTTGCTTTCAGCTGTAAAACAGGACAAGACCAGCTAGATGAATTTGTGGAGACTGCTGCCCTATGAGAAGAGAAAAGGTGCGTTCAGAGCCATTTTGCACAAGAACAAGTACTTGATCTTTGCCTCCTTGTTCGAGGCTCAACAGAAAGATGCAAAAACTGGAAAGACAGTGACAGTCAAGGCAGACGGAAACATACTACAGAGGCTCATTGTTGCATATGAAGCTGGAGAACAGTCACCCGGGACAGAATACTGACACACGAGCTGTTTGTGGTACCTCCAGCCCTAGCAGAGGTGAATGGACAACTAAACACAGGGACAAAAGCAATCCTTGCTCAGGTCTTGACAGTTGGTATCCCTTTTCCTGATCATCTTGAAGCAATGGACCTAAAGGGGGACCCAATTCTCATCATTGATGGACAAGCACGGATTGCTGTAATTGGAAATCCAAAAACAGCTGTCACATTCGAGACTCCAGATGTTTTCCTTGAAGCTGTTCGTCATAGTGTGCTCAATTCCAGTGCATTGATGTCACATTTGACAGGTATTATGAGACTTCTATCACAAGTGGGACCCAGAAACGGCGTGGAAAGGACGCAGTTGCCATCAGAAGGCCTATAACCGACAGGAATGCCCCTTCCTACAAAGTGGGAGAACTTCATGCACACCAGAGCAACAGGAAGACCTTGCTCGGTTCCTGTCACACCAACTGATCCTGCAAGCACCCCTCAACAAGACCATCATGGCAGAGTTTGCAAATTTTTGAAATGTTAAAATCTTATTCTAGGCAAAAACCATATCACATGGTTCGGCGTCTAATTTGCACGTAGAGCAAGGCTTTTCATTCCCCCCACCCACTCTCTTCCTCCCTCTTCTCCTCTTCTCCCCTTCCCCATACCCACTCATAAGCGTTCGACTCTTACGAGTAATATGTCAGCCAGTTCCATACTTTAATGATCCTTGATTACCATGTATTGTATATACATGTAATCACACAGAATTGGAGCGTGTAGAAACTACTGACCCAAATCTGGATGTGGAGGTCCTGGAAGGAAAGCATAAAGAAGCAGACACTAGAGTAATTTTGCACTGTACCAAGAGCATGGCCACCAGCATTGTTGTATCTGCCTGAGATACTGACATTCTTGTCATGTTGATTGCGTACTTTCATCTTACGGCATGTCAGATGATCTGGATGAAAGCTGGGGCAGCAAAGCAGCAAAAGTTCGCGTGCTGAGTCAACGGTGCAATCACTGCCACTACCATCAACGAAATGCGAGTGAGCATGTTTGTTAAAAGGGTGAAAATAGAGAAGCTTCCACCGACAAGAGATGCACTTTTGTATCACATCAAGCGCTGCCACTACCAAGCCTTGGGCTGGCGTCAGGCCCACTTGCAACACCCTGTCCTGAAACAAAGGCTGGAAAATGGACGAGACTGATTTGATTTGATTTGTCACTGCCACCTGTCCCAAAATCCTGTGAGGAACTGGTCACCTGCAGCTGCACCACTGGCTGCAGAACCACGAGAAGCGGCTGCAAACCTAATCCCTGTACTGCATCGTGCAAGTGCAGGGAAAACCCGTGACACCTGCTTGAACATCTGATTTTTTCGTCCTGGGACCACGGTAACCAAGCAGTGAATTGATACCGTTCTTGGAAGACATTGCGTCAGTCCTCGTTGTTTGTTACATCGCAAAATGATTTCTATTTTTGGGGGAGGGATGGAAGGGAGTGTTGCAAGTAATTATTCTTGGGTAGCATCAAGGCATGATAGCAATGTCACCTCTACCTGAAACACAATCGTGAGACAGCAATCAATATTATGTGTATGTGTTTCGCCACTGAGTAGTGTCATCAATTCATAATTGTCCCATCACCTTACTTTTTACCAGCAAAACCAGAACTGAGATATAAACAATATTTATTTCACCAAATAAAACATTTTAGTCATTTAATTTTGGATGTGTACAACTATTTTAGTGTATAAAAATCGTGTATGACGCAATTGCCTGCGTGCAGCGGCCATGTTGGATTTTAACTTTTTGTGACAAAATGACAAGCGTTACGGTTGAGCAAGCCTATAATTGGTTTCAGCAACCCCAAATTATATAGAATGAACACATTCACCACTTTTCTTAAACTTTGCTTATGGCACTTTATCCAGATGACTTTTGACAAAGTCTATAATCTCTGCAGGAAAAATCCTCTCTCTGTTAGTGTCCTGTCTCAACTGTTGGAGATGTGCCTCAGTCCAGTGGTCGTATCAGTCAGTTTACTGGTCTGCAATCTGCCCTCTCTCTGTTCATGTCTTAGTCGGTCCATGTCCGATTTCAAGCCTTCCACTGTGTCCGTCAATGTTCTGTGTTCCTTTTCTGAACAATAACAGTGATCATTATTTCATTTTATGTGTGTTCAGCTTGTTGAAGCTCACAGTCTGAAATCTAATTTTTAGTATTTTAACAGAGCAGCTGTGTTCTGTTCATTCAACTGTCGTTTGATTGACTGAGAAAGCCTGGCCACTATATTGTTCAGAAGTGAGGCATTTTCTGCTGTGGTCTTGAGGGCATACATTAGCATTAGTCGTTCGTGTTTGGC
>CM031624.1:8248763-8253763 GCA_018398815.1 Conus ventricosus | reverse complement strand
GGGTTTTTCTTTTTAGGGAAGTCTCAGAAAGCACGGGTGATATTTCTAAAATTGAGGTATGTTCTTAGGGGTGGGGATGTCCCCGATGTTTAAGTTTAACGCTATACCCGTTACAATGCCCATAATGGTTTTTTTTTTATGGAAAAATCTCAGAAATTTTTGGCCGATTTTTCTGAAAATTTGAAAGTAGTTCACAAAAGGGCACAGACGTTTTGGCCGTTTTACCAGAAATACCTTTTAACGGTGACACCCACCCAAGACGGGGTTTTCCCCTGATGGAATACTCACGCGTATTCAGGATAAATGGGAGTAGTTTATAGCTTGCTCTTGTTCTTTTTTCTGAAAACATTCTCTCTTCACCCATTACTGAGCAGTAAGTTTCCAAATCGGTCATAAAGGAGTGGGGTTGGAACAAGCGATAATTTTTTGTTTGTTTGTGGTCCGGGATTCGGGGCGTTGAAAAACAGTATTGAAAAGAAAAACATTTGTTGAAACATTGAAGATTCTTAGTATTTTGTTATTATTAGTCATTTGAGAAACAAAAGGGGAAGAAATTGAGGGGAAAAAGGAAAAGAAAAAGTGGGGGGAAGCAAAGGTAGGAGGGGCGGCAAAAAGTTAAGCAATTATTTGCCCCCTTTTTTGGGGGGTGAGGCAAATATAATGTTTTGACTGCGTTTCGGGTTTTTAAACTAATATTTTTATGTAAAAAAAACAACAACTGTAATTTTTAAAAAAATGAGGGTTGCCGTGCTCACACTCATGGAGATTTTAAAAACACACACACAAAAAACCCCACCACACACACACACACACACACACACACACACACCACCACACACACACACCCAAAAACCACACACACACACCACCCACTGCATGTAAAAAAAATAGATAGGGCTAAATATTATCTGATTATTGTCATGATAAGGAAAAATGCTTCTTAATGTCTTTAATCAAAAACGATAAAAAGAGGAACGACTCCAAACCTGCATTTTTTGAAAATCATGAGCTATTTCCATTTGTCTTTTGTCCTAGTAAACTTTTGTGGTGTGTTTTGTGGGTGTGTGGTGTGGTGTGTGTGTGTGGTGTGTGTGTGGGGGGTTTGTGTGGGTTGTGTGTGTGTGTGTGGGGGTGTGTGTGTGTGTGTGTTGTGGTGTGTGTGGTGTGTGTGTGTGGTGTGTGTTGTGTGTGTGTGTGTGTTGTGTGTGTTGTGTGTGTTGTGTGTGTGTGGAGTGAGTGAGGGTGTGTTGTTTAAAAATCAAAAGAAAGTTACCGAACCGCCCAAAAACGAGGACAAACGTTTCACAAGAAAAAAACCGACGCGTTTTTGCCTCTTTGGTCTTCTTTTGGGAAGTACAAACAAATATTACAACGAAAAAAAAAAAACAAACCCTTATCTTCGATCACTTCAGCGGGAAAAATTTTTTACGTGGTTTTTTCCCGACCCTTCAGATTCATCCAAGAAAAATGGCCTCTCAGCCCTTTGTCTTAAGAGGTTATGGTTTTTATATTTTATCTTCCAGAAAATGTAGCTTGTTTTTCTTTTTCTGATTTTCGTTTTTCTTTTTTGGTGACACCTTTGGTTGGTGTTTTGAAAAAATCAACAAAAATACTACGGTTTTCAACCAGCCTTTTTGGGAAGCATTTGCTTTAAAATGAAAAGGCAGGGGGCAAGTTAGATTTTGGGGTCACTGAGGGGGAAACAAACGGGTTTCAAAAAAACGGGAACTACCCAGGAGTTATAATAAATTTTTTAGGATTTCCTCCCTTTGGGGGTTTCTTCCCCTTGGAGTATAAAATCTGCGGAAAACTCATTTTTGAAGTTTATCATTCCCCATTCCCCACTCAAGACATAGTTTGTTTGGCAAAATATCAACACTCAGATATGAATGCTTATTTCCCCCTATTTCTCAATTAAGGGATAAGAGCAACTTATTTATAACTGAATATTTTTTTGCAGTCATTAACATCAACTGCTCTGAAAAGTGGAAAGGGGGCACAGTTAGTTATCCTTGGAATTTTTTAGTTTTTTCTAAATTTAGTCCCTTGAAGATCAATTCCAAAAAATGGCCCGAGCACTTGTGCTTAAGAGGTTTGTTTTTTTGTTTTTTTTGTTTTTCCTTTCACAAGAAAATGTAGCTTGTTTTGCTATTTCATGATTTTCTTTTGTTTCTTAGGTGGCACCTTTACTTTTCTTTATTTTTTTGTTGTAAAGTCAACAAACATACTACGGTATTGCACACCAGCCTTTTTCCGGATAGATTCTGCTTAAAACTGAAAAGCAGAGTGGTCAACTTAGCACTTTACGGGGTCACTGAGGAAAACAATCGGGTTTCAAAATACCGGTAACTGACCAAGAGTTATAATATGTTAGTGAGGTTCCTCCCCTTTGGAGGTTGTCATCCCCTGGGAGACTATAAACTTGCTGGCTCATTTTGAGAAGTGTTTATTATTCCCCATTCACCCACTCAAGCACATACTGTTACTTAGGCAGAAGTATATACCACTGCAGATATGAATGCTTATCTCCCCATATTTCGTCAATCTAAGACATAAGAGCAAGCTTTGTTTATAATTGAATATTTCCTGCAGTCATTGCAACACCAAGCTGCTCTGCAAATTGCTGGAATGGTGCTCAGTTACTTATCAATATAATTTATTAGTTTATTGTATTTCAAACCTTTGGAGATTCATTCCAAGAACTGGCCCCTCAGCACTTGTGTCTTAAGAGGTTGTCATTTTATATGTTCTACTTTTAAATAAGAAAATGTAGCTTGTTTTGCTGTTTCATGACTTTCTTTTGTTTCTTTGGTGGCACCTTTGGGTTTTTTGTGTGTTTTTTTTTGAAAACGCAACAAACATACTATGGTATTGCACACCAACCTTTTTGGGGGGATAGCATTCTGCTTAAAACTGAAAATGCAGAGTCGTCAAGTTAGCACTTTCCGAGGTTACTGAGGAGAAAAAATCAGGTTTCAAAATACCAGTAACTGACCAGAAGTTATAAAATGTAGAGTGAGTTTCCTCCCTTTGGAGGTTGTCTCCCCCATGGTGAGTATAAGCTTGCTGAAGGCTCATTGTGAGAAGCATTTATCATTCCCCATTCACCCACTCAAGCACATACTATTAGGTAGAATTATCGACCACTGCAGATATGAATGCTTATCTTCCCATATTGTTCAATCTAAGACATAAGAGCAAGCTTACTTATAACTGAATATTTCTTGCAGTCATTGCAACACCAAACTGTTCTTTAAATTGCTGGAATGGTACTCAGTTACTTATCCTTGGAATTTATTAGTTTATTCTAATTCAGTCCCTAGTGGATTCATTCCAAGAACTGGCCCTTAGCACTTCTGTCTCAAGTGGTTATTATATATATATATATATATATATATATATATATATATATATATATATATATATATATATAATATATATATATATTATATTATTTTATATATATATATATTTGTTAAAAAATTTTTTAAGAAAGTGTTAAAATCTGCAAGCTTGTTTCAAGCCTTGCTATCTTAAGAAGATAGCAAGTCTTGAAACAAGCTTGTAGATTTTAACACTTCATTAAAAATACTTTTTAACAGATGTTGCTCCCCAAGGGGTTGAGCACCTTCAGATTTTTAAGGACACTTTTATATCGTTCATATAATATATATGTATATATATATATATATATAAGTATAAATCGCTACTTATGGCAACCACTGTAAAAGGGGATGTTAAGGTTACCACAATCATCTATATCTGTTAATTTTTAAATGATACTAAATCAAATTAGCTCATTATGTTCTGTATACTTTGAACTCTGAAGTTGTAAGAAAAAAAATGTGAAAAGATACAAAATGACAGATATACATTTTTACCTGGTTACCCTAAGGTTTTCTTAGTGTTTGTTGGGTCTTAGGACAACCAGCAAATTTGTTAAAACTTTCCAAGCAAATTGAAAGGAGGTACGAAAGGAATGATCGGATTTGGCCCAGATTTGGGTCTCTTTCAATGCTCGCTTTCTCAAGCGACGATTGAATTCTAAAAATAGCTTGAGTGTGCGTATATCTGGCAAGATCGACGGTTTACAGAAAAGACTTACAAAGCCCTTTTGTTCTGTTTTTCAAAATAGTTAATGTGATGAAAGAAGTTCATGTGTAACTTTTTTTCAAAACAACCCCCTTTGAAAAAATATATATTTGACCAAATAGGCTGGTAGCCATAAAACTCTTTATTGCAGTGGTTGCCCTAAGGTGAAGATCATTAAAACGATATTACTCTCCAGCGGCTTATTCGAAAAAAGCCAAAATGTACCCAGACAAGCTTAAGACAATGAATCCCCGATAGCGTATTGAAATAAGGCTGTATGCACGATTCCCTTCTCGTAGCAGGCCAAAACCTTAGGACGACCAAATCGCGATTGTCCTAAGTGCAAAGTAATATAAAAACGGGTTTTATGTCAACCATTGGTCATCCTAAATACCCTTTAAGAGATATATATACGTATATATATATATATATATATATATATATGTATGTATGTATGTATGTATGTATGTATGTATGTATGTATGTATATTATATATATATATATATATAAATATATATATATATATATAATATATATATATATATATATATATATATATATATATATATTTATTTATTATATTTATATTTATATATAATCAGAGTTAAAAAGCCGCTCAGAACGTTAAAAGTGCTCAACCATGTAGGGAGCGACATACCAGTTTAAACTAGGATTTTAAAATGAAGAGATTAAAACCTACAAGCTTGTTTCAAGCTAAAAACGCTCTCCTCAGGGTATACAATTTGGGCACGCCACCGTGTTATATATTGTGGTGTGCGGGCGTGTGAGTTCTGTGCGTGTGGCACGTGGCCTGCCGGTTTTTTTCTTTTTTGGGCGCGTTCAGGGGACGTGTTACGGAATGGTGCATTGACAAAGATTTCTTATTTATGCCTGCAATTGTTTATCA
>CM031624.1:8217216-8247763 GCA_018398815.1 Conus ventricosus | reverse complement strand
TTTTTTCATTCCCCACTTCAGCGGACTTCTTTCTCTGTAGCAATTTTCAGAACCCTGCTAGTTATTTCAATCTGTTTTTTCTGTTGGGTGTTCCTGAACTAGGCAAAACAAGATAGGGTCCGCAATTAAAGCCTTTCTAAAATTGTTTTTCTTATCAAAGTTACAGGGGGGCTTCGTAGTTCAAACTTTAAATTCCAAGCAATTTCAGGAAGCAACGCCCAAGCATTCTCTCTTTTATGAAGTTTGTATTCGTGTTTGCCAAAATCTTTTTGCTCTTAAATTTCTTATCTCTTCTGGGATAGGATATTGCTGTCCGTTTTTTGTCTTCAATTTCTGTTCGTTTGTAAACCCCGTCATCTGTGTACTCAAATCCATAAACATTTCCTGGCACCCCTATTAGATCAAACTCGTTTGTTTCTGCTGGGTTTCTTTTACTCTACTGCAACGCATTTAGGAGCTAGCTCCGCTTTTGATTCCGGCCCTCCGAGACATTTTTTATATATAAAAAATTATAATAAAAAAAATTGTTATAAAGCAATCAATAATAAACAAATTATAATAAACAAACGTTTTGAACTGGGGGGTCAGTCCGTAAGCTTAGCTTAGTGTCTTAGTTTTTTTCTAAACTGTTCTTTTATTTTTTTTAGCTCATCTTTGTCCCTTATTTTTAAATTTTTCACTTAAACATTCTTCAAAAACATCTTTGCCCTTTAGTGTAAAATAATACAACCGTTTTTAAAACTGCGATCGAAAGTCTTTAAGACAGCATTTTTTTTTGAGTTAAGAGCCCACGGGAAACTAAGGCGTGGCGGGGGGCTAGCTTAGCTTTGAAGAGCTTTTTCTGTTTTAACTATGTCTGTTCAGCCGAACAGTCATCAATATAAACAGTTGTTTCTGTTCCCTCAAATAGCTATAGTACTGTCTAAACAGTCGCCTCATTTATCGCTAGATCACTAAAAATATATTCTCGTCTGTCCAAATAAAACTTCCTTTCCTTATAAGATTGTTGTGCTTAATGGTTGTGCAAAATTTATAACAATGTGTTCGAAATGAAACCTGTACATTGTTTGTAACAAATCAAGTACAAAGACAGTTTTTCCCACACCCATTAACCCCGAGATAAGAGAACAGGGGCGGATCTTTGGTAGAAATTTTCAAGCTATCCATCTGTTTTTATTAGAATATTTCTTTTGCATTTTAAACGGCGTGGCCTTTAGCCTGTTTTCTTCAATGTTTAATTGGCATCACAAACCATAAAAATATGCATTTTTATTGGGCCGTTTCCGTCTGCTTTTATGTGAATATTTATTTTTATGCCATCTTGCCCCATCCTTTCTCCACTTTTCCAAACAATCTGTTATCAAATGTGGATCTAAAATCTAGCCACAGCCCATATTTGGATATTAAGTAGTCTTCGAGTCTTTCATCATAAAGGGGAAGTTTTTTACATACGCGATCAACTGCAGGATCCCTTTGCCTACCTCCAGGGGAACAACTTTTTTTATTTCATCAAAGTGTTGGTGAGGTAAAAGTCCACGCCCTGAATACAACTGATCAGACCTGCCATTTTTAACAGTCAACCTTCTTAATTTTTGGATTATAAAAACGGCTTCTGATTCTCTCTGAAAAGGGGTTGTTCCTTCAGTAAACAAGAACAAAATTCCTTTTAAAGACTTCAGAGCCTGATTTAGATGTATGTTCCAAAGAGTGTGTCGCTGTATTTCTATTTTCTGTAATGGCGTGTATAACTCTTTCATAATAAATAACGTTTTACTTTTATACTGGTTTAAGATTGTTCTGGCCAGTTCAGGGTTAGTAACAACATCAAACTCAAGAGAGATGTCACTAACTGTGTATTTAGCTAAAGGGTCTTCAGACAGAACACAGAATCGCTAGGATTAAATGTCAGAACATAACAAGTTTTTCTTTAGTGCGCCTTGGTAATATGGCATATGCGTTTTAACAACTCAAAATCTAGAGGGATGCAGAATCTGTTGCCATATGCTTCTGCTACTGCTCATCTTTAACGTCATTCTTTGCATCCTCCGCTTTAAGCCTGTGCTTGAGGCCGTTTGGACTTTGTATCCCTGATAAACTTTCTCTTTTCTTTCTTTTTTAGGTAGCCATAGATCAGAATAGAGGGCAAAAATGTCTGCTCGCCTAGTATAAAGACTTCTGTGCCCGCCAGTTTGATTGTAATATGAATTAACGATAGCCCTGCCTAAATTAGCAACAACACTAGCATTAGGATCTGTCGATTTAATATCTATTTTGAATGATAGTTTAGCAGTGCCTGACATTATAACATCGTCAGCGCCAAGAATCAGGGAACTTAACTAATTAAATCTTGTCCAGGCTCAATGTTGAGTGGAGTATTTACACTAATTACAGTCTGCCTTATGCCTTTTACGCCGTGGGGTTCCTTCTCTTTTCTGTATGGATCGAGGTCACAACCGTATGAGTTCATTTTTTATAAAAACAAAAAAGAATATAAATAAAAAATATGGCTGAAGATTTTGACGCATTGATCCTATTGAAGAAGAAGAAGATGAAAAGAACTGGGCCTTCATTGCAGGAAGAGCTTGAAGAGCGGGTTCTTCACTCCCTAGACAACGTCAAGAACTATTGCGAGAAAGAATTTAATCATTCTATAAAAGCAAGGACGAGAGCTGCCAGGAGTGATTGATCCTAACGATTTTGAGGAAGATGGTGGGCATTTGTATATAAAAACTGGTGCAGGAGGCCGCTGTAAAATGCTACTTCAATGCAAAACCAAACAGGTTTTTAAAAACTAAGCACAATAAGGCGAAAACTCCCTATTGCTAAGGCAGAACAATTAAACCTTTTAGAGCTTAGAGCCGAAGCCGTTAGTCGTTTACAGAACTTGGAGCTGGGGCTGCCAACACAATCTGAAATACAAAACATACCTCTTCAAGAATTTAAATCAAACAGCAGATGAATAATAGCAGAAATTGAAACGAGTTTAAGTGAGGAGACAGTCAGAAAAACATTAGCAACAATTGATGATTCATCCCACTGAGCGTGAAATTGAGGCTCTTAGGAGTGAAAACAATAAGCTTAGGCCGAACTTGAGGGCATTAAGAATGCTCTTACAACTGTAAGGGAGGCACTAGCGCACAATCTAGGAAAAATTGACGACCTAGATGAAACTAGAAGAAGAAAAAAATAAACTGGCTGATGCAGACGATAACAATTTAGGGCAAGAAGAAAAAGGTTAGAATACAGCAGAAAAATACAAGATTTAAGGTTGTTAAAGGAAAGCCAGGTTAAAATGCTGTCTACTAACAGAGCAGCTAGCATCACAAACAAGCAGAATTAAAAGAAACTATAAACAAAATACTTTATGAAAACACTCGCTAGCAGAAAGAATAAGGACTCTGGTTCAGAAACAGGGATTACAATAGTTAGTATATTAACAGCTGTAGGTTTGCTATCTCTACACTCGTTTATGCTTTAACCGGCAGTGCGCAACAGGGCGCCTCCAACACCCCAGCCTGGTAAAAGTTGGATTAGAAAACAATTGCATCATCTAGCAAACCTATAAAGAAGTTAGCTGCCAAAGCGCTTGATGCTCTGCCTGCATAATAGTAGTGTTTGTTAGTTGTTTGTCTACATAGGCAAGTTGCTGGTTATATGGCTGACCATCTGTGGACTTAGGAGTGCAGCTGCTGGATTAATTTTTTAGAAATAAAGTATGGCTAATCCAGTAAAAGTTAAAAAACAACAAGGCTGTCTTTTCGCTAGTATGGCTGTCAGTGCGAGGTACATTAACAGGCGGTGTGGCTTTCTGGACTTGCTTTCTGGCTGTGGGGCGTTATAACTGAATCGGTTTATTCAGGGCTAGGTACTTTTTTAAAATGGATGGAGCGGGCCTTGTGTTTAAGCCATGATTGTGTTCTAAGTTATGACCTTTTTCGTCGCCAGCTATGAGGGATTTCGTTGTTATAATTCTGTATCATGCCAATTGTAGTCTAAGCGTCAGAAGGCAGCATGGATAATCCATGCCCTACAACATAGTTCAACCCGTTGACCTAGCATGTGCAAGAAACGTTAGGTACTCTGTATGCTGGCAGGTCAAATCACAGCAGAGTTAATAGAATCTTCTAAATTGGCTAGAAATTGTTTTCTAGCATCCAGCCTGTAGACTATCTTGTATCTAGACTTGGTCTGTGCTTGTGCTCCTAATAGAAACACCAAAAAGTATGTCCTTATGGAGTCATTAAGGCTTTGCTCTCTGCATTGTTAGGCCCTCACTTTCCATCTAAGATAAAATTTTGTCAGGCTTTAGGATGTTTTTGTTCTATGGATCATTAATCGAACTTGTTTGTCTGGTTGAAAAGGTAAGTGTGGCCAGGCCAGTAGTAATAAGTATATTCTCTTTTTACAACCCACATAGCATTGTTACCACCCATGATTGCGGTCAACTTTTGTCTAAACAGTCAGTTAAAGGGATTAATGTTAAATCGCTTGCAGATTCTTTTATAATGTTTTATTGGCCACTTGGGCTTGGCGATGGAATGGATTTTAAAACGCGCGGTCGCTTGGGAGGGCTATACTTGTAGTTCAGTTAGTATCGCCTGTATGGTAAATAAAGAAAGTTATATACTGCCCTTACTAAAAGATTGGGGTGGTTTAAATGGTTTTGCATATGAAACACGCAGCCAGTGAGTTGCGCAGTAAATGGCAAGTTTAATGATTCTTGATTAAAAACGTCATTTAGGGCGGGCATGACCATGCTGATGGCACTCTGTCATGATTTATTGGCGGATTTTTGAATATTTAGGTAGTGGTGTTTTACAGGTTGACTTGGAAGCCGTATGATTCACTACTGCAATGGTTAGATTGCTGAAGTCTAAATATTTAGGCATTATAAAAACGCTCCTACATTTGAAGTTGGCACTTTCTTATATTTAAATGGTTCCATTTTTTTTTTCATTAGTTTTTTTTTAACTAGTTTTAAAAAGGATGTTTCTCTCTATAACCCAACCAAAAACGTGCGCTGTGTTCTTAACGTATCAATTGTCAATGGCGCGGGGTTGTAGGGATTGCCCTTAAGAAATTGGGCTTTTAAAGTTATGTGGGCTAACAATATATCGAGGGGGCTCAAATAACTGGCATCAATATTAGTAACGAGGTGGGCCAATCAAATAAACTCAGGTGCAAATAACTGATTGGTTACTACAAACTTTTGTTCTTTTAAAGAAGTACTTAGCGAATTTGGCATTATTGTTAAAATTAACAAGCAAACCTTAGTAATTACTTTAATCTTTCACTAGAAGAAAGAACGGGGGGAAAGAGTATACTTTCCCTAAGAGCATGGTACAATCTTAGGCTTTCACTGTAGCTGACAGAGCTTATAGATTTAGTACAAGGAGAAGGTGTTATAAAAATTTGAAGGTAATAGACAGTCCTGATTTTCTAGTGAAACCCACATTTTGTATGTCCATGTTACAAACAGATTAAAAACAGAAGCTAATTTGTTTGATGCGTATCCATCTACAGTTCTAAAGGTTTAGCGTCAATTAAGGCAGGGGTTTGACGATTATCGTTATCTCAGTTGGAAAAAACGTCAATTTAAAGAATTAATTAATGGGCTATACCAATTCATTCGGATGTAAAAATAACTAACAAAATGGAGTGCCAGTTGTTTGTTCTGATTTCTTAATGGTGCTGGAAGTAGAAAGACGACACTGTAACCCGTAATTTTATGTGCCTGGAGGAATGTAAATATGTTTGTTCACATCACCCATATATTCTGCCACGGCAATCCCCCGTTTCAATGTGTTAATTTGCGTCACTATTTAGAGGTTTTGAGCGGAGTTATTTTTTTTGAGTGTCGCAACAAACAGGTGTTAAATTTGGCCAAAAACTTGTATGTGATGGACGTGATTTGTATGTGAAAAAAGGGGGGTTTTCGGGCCGAATTCACATGGGCTGGTCTTGAACTCACCATATTTACATTCTCTAATGGTTTGCCGTAATCCCTAATGTATGTGTTCTTTATCACTGTCTGTTGTTCCCGTAGCTTGGTACACAATGTTGTTGTAGAGACATTAAATTTATATTGATCAGAGGGCACTGGTACTTTTTTTTGGTTGCCAATTACAAGATATCCTTTCATCACCACTTTGGTGGTGTTGTTTGTTGGTCTTTATTGGAAGATCAATTTTATTGTAAGGTTGGGCGGGGCATACACGAAGTATGATAGGCTTGCCGGTATTTTTGTTGATTATTTAAATAGTACATGTTTTTTTGGGACTGATGTTTAAGGATTCTGAGGGAATTCTGTTCCTACGTTAGTTGTTGTTCTTCCATCATATGGAGGGTTTATACCATATAATTTTTCTTTTCTGTTTTTCCTGTTGATGTTTCATGTTGTTATCTGGGTTTATTGTAATTTGTAGATGTAGCCACTTTTTTCAGCGCCTCTTGGTATTCAGCTGCTGCCAACTGTGAAATTTCTTTCTCATTGCTTGACAGTTTAGAATAATTTTTTGTTTATACAATTGGTTGGGTTTTAAGATGGAGGGTGGATGGTTACTATTGATGTCTACATAGGGACAGGTGTGTTCATTAGGTTTTTTATATTGTTTTGTATGTATGATCCTTAAGGTCTAAGTATGTTAAATCATTTACTGTTTTTTTGTTTGCTTCTACTGTGATTCGTTTGGTTCTGGCATTGAAAAAATGTTATCAAAGTTCTTTTTTCTTGTTTTCAATGGTTTTTGGTTTTTTGGTTTAACGTGGGCAAGAACGTCAGCTCTGTATAAGCCAACCTCGTTTACCAAGTATTTTTGTCTATGAGCAACATGAAAAGTCCAACTACATTCTACACGTTTAGTCCACTCATAGATTCCATGCGTTGACATCGAATGTGGAATTTCTGCGCGGTTTTTTTTTAAATCCAAGTTTCATGTTGCTATGGAGAAGTGTTTTCTTAGTTTGGAGAATGATTTTCCATCTCAGAATCCGTTATATTTGTATATTTGTTGGCGAATTTAGTGGCTTTAGTGAGGTTTATTCCTCATCAATGGATGGGTAGAAGTCCCACTATGTCAAAAAGTACATGAAAACACTGTAGTTTTCTGTTTGTTCGTTCTGTAACCCCTTTTGATAAATTCGCTAACTATTTTTTCCAGAGATTGTATTCAGCGTTGGTTTTATGGTCTATTATTGCTTTTTCCGGATCTTTTTACTAATTTTGCATAAATTCAGATTTTGATGGGCTTTATCAGTCTACAAGTAGGGTTGTTGAGAAGTTAGGTATTGTGGTCTTTAAGGGTTATGAAGGCTTCTTTTATTGCTGTTGGCTTCGATCCTATCACCTAAATCCAATCTGAGTTGCACAATGTTCTTTTTCTTTTTTGCAGATGTTTGTCATTTGTGGTCTTATCAGCTTTTTTACAATTTTTCTCCTGAATATTTTGTTGAGGAGTTGTGAGTACTCATTAGTTTCCATTTTATAGAAATTGTTTTGTCTTGTCCGCCTTTACTAAACATTGTTTTGTTCTTTCTGGATTTGGTTTTAATGTTATTATTCATGTTGTTTGGAAATTATTATGTGGTTTTCTGAATTAATGGTAGCTATTAGTTTTTAATACTTTCTTTCAATAGGTTTCATTCCTTAATTTAGGTGGCCGATCTCCATGACTTAAAAACCATAAGTTTTTTGTTATCTTCCTTTTCCAGTAAATTATTTAGACATAACATTAGACTAAAGGATCATACATACAAACCATATAAAAACAAACCTAATGAACACTGTTATGTAGACATCAATAGTAACCATCCACCCTCCCTCTTAAAAACCATCAAATGGTATAAACAAAAGATTATCTAACCTGTCGATGCAATGAAGAAAGAATTTAACAGATGCGCAGCTGAATACAAGAGGCGCTGAAAAAAAAAGTGGCAACAACTACAAATTACAAATATAACCCAGATAACAAAACATGTACTGCAACAGGAAAAAAACAAGAAAGAAACTTGTATGGTATACCCTCCTCCATATGTTGGAAGAAACCAAAAAACTAACGTAGAACAGAATTCCTCAGAATCCTATATAACTCATTTCCGAAGTCATGTACTATTTAAAATATTTCAACAAAAAATACCGTAAAGTTATCATATCGTGTATGCCCAACTTAAATATATAATTGATTCTTCAAATAAAACAAAAACAAACACACAACAAGAGGGTGATGAAAGGATATCTTGTAATGCACAAAAAAATAGACCAGTGCCCTTCTGTACAATTAAATGTACCTTTACAACAACATTGTGTACAAAAGCTACGGTTAACAACATGACAGTGATAATGAAACAGACATAAGGGGATTACGGGGCAAACATTTTAAAACCAGATATGAAAAATAACAGTCTTTCAAAATATGAAAAATATAAAATACCAGACAGAATTTAAGTTAAATATTATTATGGAAGCGCTTAAAAATAAGAAAACCGAGATTACAACAGATCATGGAAAAAAAACAAAAATTTTTTAACCAAAAAAAAGAGCAACACCATACAAACAACTTTCTAAAATGGCCAACTTATGTACTACGATTAAAAGTTGGCTGATATTATGGGTTAAACCCCACCTAGCATCCCCAAGTCTAATGTAGAAATGTTTAACAATTGCAGGCATAAATGGGAAATCGTTGTCAATGCCACCATTTCCTGTGGCACGTCCCCCTGAAACGCACCCCAAAAAAGAAAAACGGCGGTCCCCCCCCCCACCCCCCCCCACCCCCCCCCCCCCCCCCCCCCCCCATACCCCCCCCCCCCCCCGTCCCCCCCCCCCCACCCCCCCCCCCCCCCCCCCACCCCCGAGCCCCACGCGGCAGAGCTCCACCGCCCACACACGACAATATAAAACACGGTGGCGTTGTCCAAGATTGTATACCTGACGGAGAGCGTTTTAGCTTGAAACAGGCCCTGTAGGTTTTTTATTCTCCATTTTTAAAAAACCGTATTTTAAACTGTATATATATATTTTATATATATATAATATAATACCCCCCCATATATATATATATATATATAATATATATATGTATTGTATATATAGGTTTCTATATATGTAAATATATATATATATATATATATATATATTTATATATATATATATAAATATATATATCAATATATATGTTATATATCCATTTGGACCGATAATATATATATCCAGTTTAAAATAAAAACTATCTTTCAAAAAGAAAAATATAAAAAACCAAACAGTATTAAGTAATATATTTGGCCAGCTTAAAAATAAGAAAATAGATTACAACATATCATGGAAAATTATCAAATAGTGCATCACCATACAACAACATTTCTAAAAAATTGCAACTTATGTTTTTACTACAGAAAAGTGGCTGATATTATGTAAACCCCCACCTACTTCTGCATCCTGAACTTTAAAGTAGAAATGATAACACATTGCAGGAATAATGGAAATCTTTGTCAATGCACCATTTCGGAAACACGTCCACCCTAAACGCGCACCCAAAAAGAAAAAAAAACCGCATGCCACGTTGCCCACAAGCCACAGAACCCACACGCCGCACACCACATTTATAGCACTGTGGCGTGCCCAAATCATTGCCCAAATTGGTTACCTGAGGTGACGGTTTTTAGCATGAAACAAGCTTTGTAGGTTTTAATCTCTTCATTTCATAAAATCCTTTTTAAACTGGTATGTCGCTACCTACATGAGCACTTTTAACGTTCTGAGTGGGTTTTAACTCGATTTTATATATATTATATATATATATATATATATATATATATTATATATCATATGTATGAAACGATTAAAAGTGTCCTTAAAAAATCTGAAGGTGCTCAACCCCTTGGGGAGAGCAACATCGGTTAAAAAGTATTTTTTTAATGAAGTGTTAAAAATCTACAAGCTTGTTTCAAGCCTTGCTTATCTTCAGAAGATAGCAAGGCTTGGAAACATGCTTGTAGAATTTTAAACACTTACTTAAAAAAATATTTTTAACACATATATATTTCTTATACTATTTACATACATATTTATATATATTATATATATATATATTATATTTTTATTTATATATATAGATATCTATATAGATTATATTTTATTTATATATATAATTATATATATATATATATAAATAGATAACCTCTTGAGACAGAAGTGCGAAGGGCCTGTTCTTGAGATTGATCCACTTAGGGACTGAATTAGAATAACTAATAAATTCCAAGGATATGTAACTTGAGTACTTTCCAGCAATTTAAACAGAAGAGTTTGGTGTTACAATGATGCAAGAAATATTCAGTTATAAATAAGCTAGCTCGATATGTCTTAGGATGAACACTATGATGGGAAGATAAGCATTCATATCTGCAGTGGTCGATAATTCTTTATACCTAATAGTATGTGCTTGCGTGGGTGAATGAGGGAATGATAAATGCTTCTCACAATGAGCCTTCAGCAAGCTTATACTCACCATGGGGAGAACCAACCTCCAAGGGAGGAAACTCACTCTACATTTTATACTTCTGGTCAGTTAATGGTATTTTGAACCTGATGTTTCTCTCAGTAACCTCGGAAAGTGCTACTTGACGATCTGATTCTTCAGTTTTAAGCAGAATGCTATCCCCCAAAAAGGTTGGGTGTGCAGTACCATAGTATGTTTGTTGCGTTTTCAAAAAAAACAAAACCCAAAGGTGCCACCAAAAGAGAACCAAAGAAAAGTCATGAAAACAGCAAAACAAGCTACATTTGTCTTATTTAAATAGGTAGAACATATAAACACAACCTCTGAAGACACAAGTGCTGAGGGGCCAGTTCTTGAATGAATCTCCCAAGGTTTGAATACAATAAATTAATAAATTATATTGTTAGTAACTGAGCTCCATTCCAGCAATTTGCAGAGCAAGCTTGGTGTGGCCAATGACTCAGGTGTTTATTCAATTATAAACAAATCTTGCTCTTATGTCTTAGATTGACGAAAAAATGGGGAGATAAGCATTCATATCTGCAGTGGTATATACTTCTGCCTAAGTAACAGTATGTGCTTGAGTGGGTGAATGGGAAATAATAAACACTTCTCAAAATGAGCCAGCAAGTTTATAGTCTCCAAGGGGATGACAACCTCCAAAGGGGAGGAACCTCACTAACATATTATAACTCTTGGTCAGTTACCGGTATTTTGAAACCCGATTGTTTTCCCTCAGTGACCCCGTTAAAGTTGCTAAGTTGACCACTCTGCTTTTCAGTTTTAAACAGAATCTATCCCGGAAAAAGGCTGGTGTGCAATTACCGTAGTATGTTTGTTGACTTACAACAACAAAATTAAAAAAAAGTAAAGGTGCCACCTAAGAAACAAAAAGAAAATCATGAAATAGCAAAACAAGCTACATTTTCTGTTGAAAGGTAGAACATATAAAACAAAACACCTAACCTTTTAAGACACAAGTGCTCAGGGCCATTTCTTGGAATTGATCTTCAAGGGACTGTGTCACGAGTTTGTCACGAGGCCTACGACGTTTGACCCAACTGGGGTGGCGGAATTATTCATTTGTTTATTGTCGTCGTTGTTGTCGTATATCTGTCCCTTAATGTGGCTTGTGGTGTGGTTGCACCTTCGGTGTGGTTTAGTTCAGGTTAGGTTTACTTTCTATCTCTCTCTCTCTAATTCCACTGCCCGTGCATTCATCCTGCAGGTTCACGGGTGGTGGGTATCTTTTTCTTGTACTGGCTGTCTCTATCGGCCTCTCACCTGTCTTTTCACCTGCCGCACGTGCAAGGTTCCTCTATATGCTTGAAGTATGCTCACTCTGTGACGTAGCGTGGCATGTTGGCCGCCATCGCTGAAGGAGGTTAGCTCTTCACTCGAGCGGAAGATGTCTCTGGGAGAGCCTGCTCCGGTCTTGGTTCTTCACCGTATCGTCGAAGGTACAGTCGGTATCTTCAATTCCTACAGTCGGCCTGTAGGAGAGGGACATCACTTCTTCTTTTTCCGCATCTACGCCTCTGTCCTCTCGACTGGACAGAGGGCAGAGAGAGTCGTTTTGACCCGCTTCTTCGGGATCACCCACGGGTAGCTGGTAAGCATCAGTTTCGTGGTTTGTTTGTTTTGGTTTGTTGTTGTTAGCCGGCTTATTCTTCTCTTTTGCGCAATTTTCTTTTGTTTGCAAAATTGTAAAAGAAATATTGTTTGAGACCTTTTCCGGGTTAAATTCAACTTTAACCGGCCGCCAAAAATATATCCAAAATTCTTCTCCGTTTATGCATCTCGTGATGGGGTAGTGGGTGGGATGGAGAAACCCGGTGATCGGGTTTGGTCTTGCTGGTCTCCTCGTCCCCCCCTTTTCACATTCCCCGGGACCTTATCCTTGGGCCACCGCTTTTGTGTGTGCAGAAAACGAGTTTTTTTTGCGAGCTGCTACCATGATTTGTCTTCGGAGCGGGGTTGGAGATTTTTTTTTTTTTAAAATGGGGCATAAAATGTGACAATTATCCATTGAATTATTATTTGCAAATGGGGTGGCAGTTATAAAGCGAGGGCGCTGTTTTGGTTTTTTTCCTAAAAAGGAAATTTTAAACGTGAGTGAGAAAGGGGTGAAGAAATTCATTTTGTTTTATACCTGTTGATTTAATGCAGCTTTTACCGCTTCGTGAGAAGATTTTAATGAACATTCCTGATTGGTTGGTGTGCGTTTACCTCAGTCTGTGTTGGGCGGCTTTGTTGGGTGTTTAATAGACCCCCCCCCCCCCATCAGCAGGGCTGTTAGGATTTAACAGCATGGGTCAGACTTACTGACGGGGGGGCCCCCGTACCCTTCTTCCTTCCCCTTTTTTTTTTCCCTTCCCCTTTTTTCCTCCCCCCACTTTTTTTTTCCCCCCCCCCCGGGTTTAAACCCGGGAGCTTGGACGGGTTGGTGCCACCGCTGGGGGGGGGCCACGCTCTGTTGGGGAAAACCGCGACGGGGGTGCCACGCGCTGGTTGAGGCCACGCTCGTCGGGCCGGGGCGGTAAAAAGCCCCCCGGGCTTGACGGCCGGCCCTGATCCCCGCCAGGACCTCCATAACAACGCCACGCCCCCCCCCCCCCCCCCCCCCGGGACGCGCTCTTCACGCCTGCTTGTGTTGTCGAGGGTGCGGCCTTGAACACCCTTCAAAACCCAACCCGTTCGGAGCACCTGGGCGACGGGGTGCTCCCATAGACTTGAAAAGGGGCGGGGGTGGAGACACTCCATGTTGGGGAAAGGGATGGATGCTGGAAATGTTTATTTATAATTGATAATGTCATATTGTTGAAATGCGCGTTATATTGTGTCTCGTAGGTAAAATTTTTTTAAAATTTTTGCATTTTGTGGTGTTGGAATGTTTGATTGTGATTGTCAGTTGTGTGGTTGAATGCTTATTTAGGCTGTATTTGGTGTAATAAAGGGGTGTTGATCGTAATCTTTATTTTTGTTCTTTTGGGGGGCTGTGAGGCCCTCACCCCCCCTTTCCCCCTAGACCGACCTTCGGGGCAACCTCCGGGGGTGGGTCGTGACAGACTGAATTGAATAAACAAATAACCCAAGGATCTAACTGTCACCTTTCCACAATTTACAGAGCAGTTTGATTTTCAAATGACTGCAAAAAAAATTTTCATTAAAAAATAAAGCTTCTTTTATCCTTAGATTGAAAAATAGGGGAAATAACATTCATATTGCAGGGGGTAGATTTTCTGCCTAACTAAAGATTCTCAGGGGGTAAATGGGGAATGATAAATGCTTCTCAAAAGAGTTTTTCCCCCGCGACTTATATCTCCAAGGGGAAGACAACCTCCAAGGGGGGAAACCACTAACATATTAAAAACCCGGCAGTTACCGTTAATAAACCCTGATTGTTTTTTTCCCCCTCAGTGACCCCATAAAGTGATAACGACTCCCTCTCCTTTCTTTTTAAAGCGAATGCAAACCGAAAAAAAAAGCGGTATGAAATCCCGGGGTTTTGTTTTTGACTTTTCAAAACACCCCCAAAAAGGTGTCACCTAAAACGAAAAAACAAAATCGGAAACACAAAACAAGCTACATTTTTTTGTGAAGATAGAACATATAAAAAGAAAACCCTCTTAAAACCAAGGCTGGAGCCATTTTTGAATAATCTGCAAGGGTTAAAAAAAAAAAACCACGAAAAAATTTTATCCCCGCGCGGGTTATCGAAGATAGGGATTGTTCGTTCTTTTTCTTTTGAAATATTTTTTTTTGTTCTTGCCTGAAGAAGCCCTAAGAGTCAAAACGGGGACGTGTTTTGTCTTGTGAAACTTTGCCCCTCTTTTTTTGGGCGGTTCGAAAACATTTCTTTTAGTTTTGTTAAACAAACCAAAAGCTCACACCCACAACACACAAACACACAAACACCCCACAACCACACACACACACCCCACACCACACACACACACCAAAACACACACACAACACACACGACCACACAACACACACACACACACACACACACAGAAAAATTACTATGACAACAATACATAACGGAAGATAGGTCATGTTTTCAAATAAATCGGGTTTTGGGAGCGTTCCTACTTTACGTTTTGTTTAAAGACTTAAGAAGCATTATTCACTTATCATACAAAATCAGATAATATTTTCAGCCTACTATTTTTTTTAAATTCGCGCGCGTTGTGGTTGTGTGTGTGTTGGTGTGTTGTTTTGGGGGGTTTTGTGGTGTGTGTGTGTGTGGGGTTTTGGGGTTTGTGTGTGTGTGTTTTTTTGAAATCCCCCATGAGGACTGAGTCATCGGAAACCCCTAAAATTTTTTACAGAACATTTTGTTTTTTACATACAAATATTATGTTTGAATTCCGAAACAGCATCAAAACATTAATTTGCCTCACCCCTCCATAAAAAAGGGCTGAATAACCTTAGTACGCTATAACGGAAACTAAAAAATCGGGGGATCTCCGTGACCCAAAAAAACATACCACAAAATTTCAGAAAGACGGCCAAGTACTTTCTATAATTTCCCTAAAGAAAAAAAACGTCATGGGGGAGTTAAACGTAAGAACGGTTAATGGTTAAACTAAAAAAATTGGCATCATCCGTGACCCATAATAACTACCTACAAGTTTTCCCCAAAGATCGGCCAGTACTTTCTGAATTTTCCATAAAGAAAAAACCATTTTGGGCCGTTTAACGGTTAAAGGGGATCCTTAACATCGGGGACATCCGTGCTCCAAATGAACATACCTTAAATTTTCACAAAGACGGCCACTACTTTCTGAGATATTTCTAAAGAAGAAAAAACATTACTCCGTTACAGCGTTTGTAACGGGATAACGGAAAAAAAAACATCGGTATCATCGGGACCCCTAATGAACATTCCTACAAAATTTTCAGAAAGGTCGACGAAGTGCTTTCTGAATATTCCTAAAAAAGAAAAACCGTTATGGGCCGTTAAGGGGATTAGTAACGGCGATAATGGGGGAAAAAGAAAATCGGGCCATCTGTAACCATAAAAACAGCCCCGCAATTTTGAAAAAGATCGGCCCCGATTTCTGAATTTCCAAAAAAAGAAAAAAAAAAACTTTTCAGGCCGTTACAGCCTTATAACGGTGAAAGGTAAACTTAAAAAACCGGCATCTCCGTAACACAAGTGAACAAACCTGCTGAAGCTCTCCGGGGAAATTTTGGGCACCATGGCCCCCAAGAAAAAGTAACGGGGCCGGAAGTTTGTACTGGAGAGCGACATCAAACCCCTCCATGTTGGACCGGGCCCCCCAGTTCGGTCGACTCATGGGGTTTGGGGATGGAACGCAGGTCAGCTTCACTTTCCGTCATAACAAGGGTTTCCCGAATACGGGGGCTGACTATCTTTGCCACTCCGTAGTCACACATTGGAAAATCAGTCAGAGGGACACTTCCCCCAACCAGGGTTTTTATCCCCTTTTTTGGGCCTTGTATCAGGGGTTTGTACGTTTTCACTTTAGTATATAACGGTATGAATCACCAATGGTTCGGATTGTTACTTTCATGGTTGGAAAAGGGGTTTGCTGTTGTTTGATAAATTAGTATTATTATTTTCCCGTTGAAATTTTTTCTAGAAGTTTTTTTATTGGGTTTACGACTCTGTCGATCACGAGGGGGTTGGGGTTCGGTCCCTTGTTGTGAATTTGCACACTCAAGGGTTTAAAGGAGCACTGTTCTCAAAAACAGATCTTTTAGAAGGGGGGTTTTTTTCACGAGTTTTGTCAAAGAGGCCTACGACGTTTGACCCAACTGGGGGGGGGGAATTTTTTTTTTATTTTTTATTGGGTCGTTTTTGTCGTAATCTGCCCTTTAAAGTGGGTTTTGGTGTGGTTGCACCTCGGTGGTTTTTTTTCAGGTGGTTCTTTCTATCTCTCTCTCTCTAATTCCACTGCCCGCATTTATCCTGCAGGGTTTAGGTGGGGGGAACTTTTTCTTGTACTGGCTGTCCTATCCCTCTCACCTGTCTTTTCACCTGCCGCAGTGCAAGTTCCCTTAGGGTTTAAATAGCCACTCTGGACGTAGCGTGGCAAGTTGGCCGCCATCGCGAGGGATTAGCCCACTCGAGCGGAGATGTCTCTGGAACCTCTCCCGGGCTTGGTTCTTCACCGTATCGCGAAGGTACAGTCGGGGATCTTCAATTCCACAGTCGGCCTGTAGGAAGGACATCCTTTTTCTTTTTTTTCGCATCACGCCCTGTCCTCTCGACTGGGCAAGGCAGAGAGTGTCGTTTGACCCCTTCTTTGGGGGCCCCACGGGACGGTAACATCATTTCGTGGTTTTTTTTGTTTGGGTTTTTTTGTAGCCGGCTTATTCTTTTCTTTTTTTCCAAATTTTTTTTTGTTTTCAAAAATTTTAAAAGAAATATTGTTTGAGACCTTTTTTTCTGGGTTTTTCAATCTTTAACCTGGCCTCCTAAATTTTACCAAAATTCTTCTCCGTTTATGCATCCGGATGCGGTAGTCGGTGGGGATGGGAGAGAACCGGTGATTCAGGTTGGTACTTGCTTGGGCTCGCTCGTCCCCCCCCTTCACATTTGCCGGGCTCTTTTCCTTTGGGCCCCCTCTTTGTGTTGCGAGAAGAACGATTTTTTGTTCGCGAGCGTGCGTACGCTGATTTTTCGTTCGGAGCGGGTTGGAGATTTGTGTTATTTTAAAATGTGGCTATAAAATTACAATTATGCCATTGAATTATTATTTGCAAATGGGGGATTAAAAGCGATGGCGCTGTGTTGGTTTATTTTCCCAAGAAAGAAAGTTTAAAAGTGAGTGAGAGAAGGGGGAAGTAATTTATATTTTTTTTATAGCCTTTGATTTAAAGCGTCTTTTACCTCTTCGTGTAGAAGCTTTAATGAACATTCCTGATTTTGGGTTGGGGTGCTGTGTTACGCTCAGGTCTGTGTTTGGGGGGGGCGTTGGGTGTGTTTAATAACCCCCCTCGCCCCTCATGCGATGGGTGTTTGGGTTTAACACATGGGTCAGAAATGTACTGACACGGGTTCCAAAACCCCCCCCCCCCCCCCCTTCCTTCCCACCCCTTTTCCCCCCCCCCCCCCCCCCCCTTCCCCCCCGGGGGGCCTTTTCAAAAAATTGCTTCTTTTCGTTTTAAAAATTTTTGTTCTTCCTAAAACCCTCAAAAGGTTTCTTGCTCTTCTTTTCAGTTTAAAGCAGATGCTATCCGATTAAAAAGGTGTATGCACTACGTAGATAGTTACCCCTATCAAAACACCAACCAAAGTGTCACACAAAACGCAAACGAAAAATCGTAAAACAGCAAAACACGCTACATTTTCTAAAGTAACAAACAAAAAAAAGATAACCTCTTAAGACACAAGTGCTGAGAGGCCAGTTCTTGGAATGATTCTGCAAGGGTCTAAAAAAAACAACCACGTAATAAATTATCCGCGCTGAATTATCGAAGATAAGGGATTTGTTCGTTCTTTTGTTGTAATATTGTTTGTATCTTCCCTTTGAAGAAGCCCTAAGAGGTCAAAACGGGGACGTGTTTTGTCTTGTGATACGTTTGTCCTCGTTTTTTGGGCGGTTCGGTAACTTTCTTTTAGATTTGTTAAACACACACACACGCTCACACACACACAACAACACACACACACACACACACACACACACACACACACACACACACACACACAACACACACCACCACAAACACACACACCACACACACACGCACACACACACACACACACACACACACACACACACCAAGAAATTTTACTATGTACAAACATACATAACGAAGATTGGTCATGATTTTCAAATAAATGCAGGTTTGGAGTCGTTTTCATTACTGTTTTTAATTAAAGACATAAAGAATGCAATTATACACTTTCATGACAATAATCAGTTAATATATTCATGTCCTATCTATTTGTTTATTACATGTCGCGCGCGTGTGTGTGTGTGTGTGTGTGTGTGTGTGTGTTGTGTGTGTGTGGGTGGTGTGTGTGATGTGTTGTGGTGTTGGTGTTGTGTGTGTGTTTTGAAATTTCCATGAGGACTGAGTCATCGGCAAAAACCTCATGTTTTACATGATAAGTTGTTGTCTTTTACATACAAATATTATGTGTTGAAATTCCCGAAACAGCAGTCATAACATTAATATTTGCCCTACCCCTCCATAAAAACGGGCTGAATATATAGCCGTAGTAACGGCTATAACGGTAAAACTAAAACATCGGGCATCATCCGTGACCCATAATAAACATACCTACAAGTTATCAGAAAGATCGGCCAAGTACTTTCTGATATATTCCATAAAGAAGAAAAAACGTCATGGGTAGTTATAGACGTAAGTAACGGTTATAATGGTAAACTAAAACATTGGGCATCATCCGTGACCCATAATGAACATACCTACAAGTTTTCAGAAAGATCGGCCAAGTACTTTCTGAGATTTTCCATAAAGAAGAAACCATTGTGGGCCGTTAGTAACGGTTATAATGGTATCCTTAACATCGGGCATCATCCGTGCTCCATAATGAACATACCTGCTAATTTTCACAAAGATCGGCCACGTACTTTCTGAGATATTTCTTAAAGAAGAAAAAACATTACATGCCGTTACAGTCGTTAGTAACGGCTATAACGGTAAACTAAAACATCTGGTATCATTCGGCACCCATAATGAACATTCCTACAAATTCTCAGAAAGGTCGACGAAGTGCTTTCTGAGATATTCCATAAAAAAGAAAAACCGTTATGGGCCGTTATGGGCATTAGTAACGGCGATAATGGGGTAAACTGAAACATCGGGCACGATCTGTAACTCATAATGAACATGCCTGCTAATTTTGACAAAGATCGGCCAAGTACTTTCTGAGATATTCCATAAAAAGAAAAAAAAAAACGTTGCAGGCCGTTACAGCCGTTAGTAACGGTGTAACGGTAAACTTAAACACCGTGCATCATCCGTAACACATAGTGAACAAACCTGCTGAAGCTCTCCGGCAGATTTGGACACGCACTGGCGTGCCCAAGAAAAAGTACGGCCGGAAGTTTGTACTGGAGAGCGATCATCATCCTCTCCAGTGCTTGGACCGGATCCGGCCAGTCAGTCGTCGACTCATGGGTTGGGCAGTGGAACTGCAGAGTCATGCGTTCACTTTCCGTCATATCAAGGGTTCCTGTAATACGGATGCTGACTATCTTAGCCGAGCTCCGTAGTCAGCACATTGGAAAATCAGTCAGAGGGACATTTCCCCCTCAACCAGGGTTATATCCCCTTTTGGTCCTTGTATCAGTGTAGTGACAGTTTTCACTTCAGTGATGATAACGGTAGTGAATCACCAATGGTTCGGATTGTTACTTTCATGGTTGGAAGGTTCGCTTAGTTGTTTGATAAATGTAGTATTATGTATTTCCCTGTGTGATTCTATCGTAGAATGTTTGTATTGGATTTATCGTACTCTGTCGATCACAGAGGGTTGGGTTCGGTCCCATTGTTGTGAATTTGCACATGCGTCAAGGTTCAAAGGAGCACTGTATCTCAGAAAACAGATGCTTTTAGAAGGGGGGTTTGTCACGAGTTTGTCACGAGGCCTCGACGTTTGACCCAACTGGGGTGGCGGAATTATTCATTTGTTTATTGTCGTCGTTGTTGTCGTATATCTGTCCCTTAATGTGGCTTGTGGTGTGGTTGCACCTTCGGTGTGGTTTAGTTCAGGTTAGGTTTACTTTCTATCTCTCTCTCTCTAATTCCACTGCCCGTGCATTCATCCTGCAGGTTCACGGTGGTGGGTATCTTTTTCTTGTACTGGCTGTCTCTATCGGCCTCTCACCTGTCTTTTCACCTGCCGCACGTGCAAGGTTCCTCTTAGGCTTGAAGTATGCTCACTCTGTGACGTAGCGTGGCATGTTGGCCGCCATCGCTGAGGGAGGTTAGCTCTTCACTCGAGCGGGAAGATGTCTCTGGGAGAGCCTGCTCCGGTCTTGGTTCTTCACCGTATCGTCGAAGGTACAGTCGGTATCTTCAATTCCTACAGTCGGCCTGTAGGAGAGGGACATCACTTCTTCTTTTTCCGCATCTACGCCTCTGTCCCTCCGACTGGACAGAGGGCAGAGAGTGTCGTTTGACCCGCTTCTTGGGGGTCACCCACGGGTAGCTGGTAAGCATCAGTTTCGTGGTTTGTTTGTTTTGGTTTGTTGTTGTTAGCCGGCTTATTCTTCTCTTTTGCGCAATTTTCTTTTGTTTGCAAAATTGTAAAAGAAATATTGTTTGAGACCTTTTCTCTGGTTAATTCAATCTTTAACCTGGCCGTCCTAAATTATATCCAAAATTCTTTCTCCTGTTTATGCATCTCGTGATGCGGTAGTCGGTGGGGATGGGAGAGAACCTGGTGATTCAGGGTTGGTACTTGCTTGGTCTCGCTCGTCCGCCCCTGTCACATTCGCCGGACTCTTATCCTTCGGCCACCGTCTGTTTGTGTGTGCGAGAAGAACGAGTTTTATGTTCGCGAGCGTGCGTACGCATGATTTGTCGTTCGGATGCGTGGTTGGAGATTTGTGTTATTTTAAAATGTGGCTATAAAATGTGACAATTATGCCATTGAATTATTATTTGCAAATGTGGTGGCAGTTATAAAGCGATGGTCGCTGTGTTGGTTTATTTCTAAGAAAGGAAATTGTTAAACGTGAGTGAGAGAAGGGTGAAGATAATTTCATATTTGTTTTATAGCCTGTTGATTTAATGCAGTCTTTTACCTGCTTCGTGTGAGAAGACTTTAATGAACATTCCTGATTTGGTTGGTGTGCTGTGTTACGCTCAGGTCTGTGTTGGGCTGGCGTTGTTGGTGTGTTTAATAGACCTCCCCTCGCCCATCATGCGAGTGGCTGTTAGGATTTAACAGCATGGGTCAGACTGTACTGACGACGGGGTTCCAGTACCCTTCTTCCTTCCCTCCTTCTTCTTTTCCTTCCCTTTCTTCTCTCCTCCCAGCTGCCTTTTCCCCCCCCCCCGGGGGCTTCACCCGGAGCTTGGACTGGTTGGTGCCACGCGCTGGTTGGGGCCACGCTCTGGTTGGGACCGCGGACTGGTTGGTGCCACGCGCTTTGGGTTGAGGCCACGCTCTGGTCGGGACCGCGGACTGGTAGAAAGCCCGCCGGCTTGACTGGCCGGCCCTGATCCCCGTCCAGGACCTCCAGTAACAACGCCACGTCCCCCCCCCCCCCCCCCCCCCCGGGCGCGCTCTTCACTGCCTGCTTGTGTGTGTCGAGGGTGTCGGCCTTGAACGACTCTCTTCAAGAACCAACCCGGTTCGGAGCACCTAGTGCGACAGGGTGCTCCCAGTAGACTTGAGAGAGGCAGGGGTGTGGAGACACTCCATGGTGTGGAAAGGGATGGATGCTGGAAATGTTTATTTATAATGAGTATATGTCATATGTGTTGAAATGCTGCGATTATGATTGTGTACGTCGTATGGTGAAATGTTTATTTATAATTGTGCATGTTGTGTGTGTTGGAATGCTTGATTGTGATTGTGCATGTTGTGTGTGTTGGAATGCTTATTTATGGCTGTATGTTGGTGTGAATAAATGGGGTGTTGTATCGTAATCTTTATTGTGTGGTCTCTTGCGGGGGGTGTGAGGTCAGTCACTCCCTTCACTCCCACCTAGACCGATCCTGTCAGGGCAGACCTCCAGGGGTCGGTCGTGACCCGACTGAATTAGAATAAACTAATAACTTCCAAGGATAACTAACTGTGCACCATTCCAGCAATTTACAGAGCAGTTTGATGTTCAAATGACTGCAAGAAATTTTTCAGTTATAAATAAGCTTGCTCTTATGCCTTAGATTGAAGAAATAGGGGGAAATAAGCATTCATATCTGCAGTGGTAGATATTTCTGCCTAACTAATAGTATGTGCTCGAGTGGGTGAATGGGGAATGATAAATGCTTCTCAAAATGAGTCTTCCGCAGACTTATAGTCTCCAAGGGGAAGACAACCCCCAATGGGGAGGAAACTCACTAACATATTATAACTCCTGGTCAGTTACCGTTTATATGAAACCCTGATTGTTTCTCCTCAGTGACCCCAATAAAGTGATAACTTGACTCCTCTGCCTTTCAGTTTAAAGCAGAATGCTATCCGAGAAAAAAGGCTGGTATGCAATACCGTAGTATGTTTGTTGACTTTTCAAAACACCAACCAAAGGTGTCACCTAAAACGCAAACGAAAATCGTGAAACAGCAAAACAAGCTACATTTTCTTGTGAAGAGTAGAACATATAAAAAGATAACCTCTTAAGACACAAGTGCTGAGAGGCCAGTTCTTGGAATGAATCTGCAAGGGTCTAAAAAAAACAACCACGTAATAAATTATCCTGCGCTGAAGTTATCGAAGATAAGGGATTGTTCGTTCTTTTTCGTTGTAATATTTGTTTTGTATCTTGCCTGAAGAAGCCCTAAGAGGTCAAACGCGACGTGTTTTGTCTTGTGATACGTTTGTCCTCGTTTTTGGGCGGTTCGGTAACATTTCTTTTAGATTTGTTAAACACACACACACGCTCACACACACACACACACACACACACACACACACACACACACACCACCACACACACACACACACACACACACACACACACACACACACACACACACGCACACACACCCCACAAAACACCACACACACACACACACACAGAGAAAATATACTATGTACAACAATACATAACGGAAGATAGGTCATGATTTTCAAATAAATGCAGGTTTGGAGTCGTTCCTACGTTTATCGTTTTTGATTAAAGACATTAAGAATGCATTATTCATTTATCATGACAATAATCAGATAATATATTCATGTCCTATCTATTTGTTTATACATGTCGCGCGCGCGTGGTGTGTGTGTGTGTGTGTGTGTGTGTGTGTGGGGTGTGTGGTGTGTGTGTGTTGTGTGTGTGTGTGTGTGTTGTGTGTGTGTGTGTGTGTGGGGTGTGTGTTTTGAAATCTCCATGAGTGACTGAGTCATCGGCAACACCTCATGTTTTACATGATACAGTTGTTGTCTTTTACATACAAATATTATGTGTGAAATTCCGAACAGCAGTCATAACATTATATTTGCCTCACCCCTCCATAAAAACGGGCTGAATAATTGCTTAACGTTTGCCGCCCCTCCTACCTTTGCTTCCCCTCACTATTTCTGTTATCTCTATCCCCTCTCATTTCTTTCGCATTTGTTTCTCAAATGACTAATAATAACAAAGATATCTAAGAATCTGTTCAATGTTTCAACAAATGATTTTCTTTTCAATGACTGTTTTTCAAACGTCAGAATCCCGGACCACAAACAAAGCTACAATTATCGCTTGATTCCAACACCACTCCTTTGTGATCCGATTCTGGTGAAACTTACGTGCTCAGATAATGGGTGAAGATGTCAATGTTTTCAGAAAAAAGAACAAGATGCAAAGCATATAAACGTACTCCAGTTTATCCTGAATACGCGTGAGATATTCCATAAAGAGGAAAAACCGTCTTGGGCTGGTGTCACCGTTAGTAATGGCTATTCTGGTAAACATCGGCCATCGTCTGTGACCTATGATGAACATACTTACAAATTTTCAGAAAGATCGGCCAAGACATTTCTGAGATTTTCCATAAAGAAGAAAACCATTATGGGTCATTAGTAACGGCTATAGCGTTAAACTTAAACATCGGGCATCATCCGTCACCCATAATTGAACATACCTACACATTCTCAGAAATATCAGCCACGTACTTTCTGAGACATTCCATAAAGAAGAAAACCCGTTACAGACCGTTATAGCCGTTAGTAACGGCTATAACGGTAAACTAAAACATCGGGCATCATCCGTGACCCATAATAAACATACCTACAAGTTATCAGAAAGATCGGCCAAGTACTTTCTGATATATTCCATAAAGAAGAAAAAACGTCATGGGTAGTTATAGACGTAAGTAACGGTTATAATGGTAAACTAAAACATTGGGCATCATCCGTGACCCATAATGAACATACCTACAAGTTTTCAGAAAGATCGGCCAAGTACTTTCTGAGATTTTCCATAAAGAAGAAAACCATTGTGGGCCGTTAGTAACGGTTATAATGGTATCCTTAACATCGGGCATCATCCGTGCTCCATAATGAACATACCTGCTAATTTTCACAAAGATCGGCCACGTACTTTCTGAGATATTTCATAAAGAAGAAAAAAACATTACATGCCGTTACAGTCGTTAGTAACGGCTATAACGGTAAACTAAAACATCTGGTATCATTCGGCACCCATAATGAACATTCCTACAAATTCTCAGAAAGGTCGACGAAGTGCTTTCTGAGATATTCCATAAAAAAGAAAAACCGTTATGGGCCGTTATAGGCATTAGTAACGGCGATAATGGGGTAAACTGAAACATCGGCACGATCTGTAACTCATAATGAACATGCCTGCTAATTTTGACAAAGATCGGCCAAGTACTTTCTGAGATATTCCATAAAAAGAGAAAAAAAACGTTGCAGGCCGTTACAGCCGTTAGTAACGGTGTAACGGTAAACTTAAACACCGTGCATCATCCGTAACACATAGTGAACAAACCTGCTAATTTTAACCAAGATTGGCCACGTACTTTCTGAGATATCCATAAAGACACTAAAAACACCGCACAGGCTGCTACAGCCGTTAGTAACGGCTGTAACGGTAAACTAAACCATCGGGTATCGTCTGTGACCCTTAATGAACATACCTACAAATTTTCAGGTTTTTAAAAACTAAGCACAATAAGGCGAAAACTCCCTATTGCTAAGGCAGAACAATTAAACCTTTTAGAGCTTAGAGCCGAAGCCGTTAGTCGTTTACAGAACTTGGAGCTGGGGCTGCCAACACAATCTGAAATACAAAACATACCTCTTCAAGATTTAAATCAAACAGCAGATGAATTAATAGCAGAAATTGAAACGAGTTTAAGTGAGGAGACAGTCAGAAAAACATTAGCAACAATTGATGATTCAGGTCCCACTGAGCGTGAAATTGAGGCTCTTAGGAGTGAAAACAATAAGCTTAGGCGCGAACTTGAGGGCATTAAGAATGCTCTTACAACTGTAAGGGAGGCACTAGCGCACAATCTAGGAAAACTTGACGACCTAGATGAACAACTAGAAGAAGAAAAAAATAAACTGGCTGATGCAGACGATAACAATTTAGGGCAAGAAGAAAAGGTTAGAATACAGCAGAAAATACAAGATTTAAGGTTGTTAAGGAAAGCCAGGTTAGAAATGCTGTCTACTAACAGAGCGCAGCTAGCATCACAAACAAGCAGAATTAAAGAAACTATAAACAAAATACTTTATGAAAACACTACGCTAGCAGAAAGAATAAGGACTCTGTTCAGAGAACAGGGGATTACAATAGTTAGTATATTAACAGCTGTAGGGTTTGCTATCTCTACACTCGTTTATGCTTTAACCGGCAGTGCGCCAACAGGGCGCCTCCAACACCCCAGCCTGGTAAAAGTTGGATTAGAAAACAATTGCATCATCTAGCAAACCTATTAAAGAAGTTAGCTGCCAAAGCGCTTGATGCTCTGCCTGGCATAATAGGTAGTGTTGTTAGTTGGGTTTTGTCTACTATAGGCAAAGTTGCTGGTTATATGGCTGACCATCTGTGGACGTTAGGAGTGCTAGCTGCTGGATTAATTTTTAGTGAAAATAAGTATGGCTAATCCAGTAAAAGTTAAAAATACAACAAGGGCTGTCTTTTCGCTAGTATGGCTGTCAGTGCGAGGTACATTAACAGGCGGTGTGCTTTCTGGACTGCTTTCTGGCTGTGGGGCGCTTATAACTGGATCGGTTTCTTCAGGGCTAGGTACTTTTTTAAAATGGATGGAGCGGGCCTTGTGTTTAAGCCATGATTGTGTCTAAGTTTTGATCGTCTCCAGCTATGAGGATTTCGTTGTTATAATTCTGTATCATGCCAATCTGTGTCTAAGTCAGAAGGCAGCATGTATAATCCATGACCTACAACAAAGTCAACCTTTGACCTAGCATGTGCAAGAACGTCTTGGTACCTCTGTATGCTGGCAGGCAAATCAACAGCAGAGTTAATAGAATCTTCTAAATTGGCTAGAATTGTTTTCTAGCATCAAAGCCTGTAGACTGATCTTGTATGCTAGACTTGGTCTGTGCTTGTGCTCCTAATAGACACCAAACGTATGTCCTTATGGAGTCATTAAGTCTTTGCACATCCTGGCATTGTTAGGCCCTCACTTTCATCTAAGATAAATGTTGTCCAGGCTTTAGGATGTTTTTGTTCAATGGATCCTAATCGAACTTGTTTGTCTGGTTGAAAAGAAGTGTGGCCAGGCCAGTAGTCATAAGTATATTCTCTTTTACACCCCACAAATACAATGTACCCATCCATGATTGCGGTCTAACTTTTGTCTAAAGTCAGTTAAAGGATTAATGTTAAATTCGTTGCAGATTCTTTCATATGTATTATTGTCCATTGGGCTGTTGAATGGATTAAACGCGCTGTCGCTTGGGAGGGCTACTTGTAGTTCAGTTAGTATTCGCCTGTACTGGTAATAAACATGAAAGTTATATACTGCCCTTACTAAAGATTGGGGTGGTTTAAATGGTTTGCATATGAAACACCGCAGCCAGTAGTTGCGCAGTAAATGGCAAAGTTTAACTGATTCTGATAAAACGTCATAGGGCGGGATGACCATGCTGATGGCACTCTGTCATTATTTATTGGCGGATTTGAATATTTAGTTAGTGGGTTTACAAGTCTGACTTGGAAGCCGTATGATTCATCACTGCAATGGTTAGATTGCTGAAGTCTAAATATTTAGGATTATAAAACGCTCCTACATTGTAAGTGGCACTTTCATTATATTAAATGGTTCCATTTTTTAAATTAGTTTTTTTTTAAATAGTTTATAAAAAGGATGTTCATCTCTATAACCCAACAAAACGAGCGTGTGTTCTTAACGTATCCAATTGTCAATTGGCGCGGGAGTTTTAGGATTGCCCTTAAAGAAATTGGCTTTAAAGTTATGTGGGCTAACATATATGAGGGGGCTCAAAATAACTGGATCAATATTAGTAACGATGGGGCAATCAAATAACTCATGTGCAAATACCTGATGGTTACTACAACTTTTGTTCTTTAAAAGAAGTACTTAGCGAATTTGGCATATTGTTAAAAATTAACGAAGCAAACCTTAGAATTACTATACATTTTCCACTAGAAGAAAGAAGAGAGTATACTTTCCCTAAGAGCCTGGCTAAAATCTTAGGCTTTCACAGTAGTGACAGAGCTTATAGATTTAGTACAAGAGAAGGTGTTTATAAATTTGAAGGTAATAGACCGTCTGATTTTCTAGTGAACCCAATTTTGTATGTCCATTTACAACAGTTAAAAACAGAAGCTAATTTGTTTGATGGCTATCCATCTACAGTTCTAAAGGTTTTGCCGTCAATTAAGGCAGGGGTTTGCGATTATCGATTAATCTCAGTTGGAAAAAACAGTCAATTTAAAGAATTAATTAATGGGCCTATACATTCATTGGATGTAAAAATAACTAACCAAAATGGAGAGCCAGTTGTTTGTTCTGATTTATTAATGGTGCTGGAAGTAGAAGAGCGCACTGTAACCCCGTAATTTTTATGTGCCTGAGAGAATGTAAATATGTTTGTTCACAATCACCCATATTATTCTGCACGGAAACCCCCGTTTCAATGTGTTAATTTGCGTCAATATTTAGAGGTTTTGAGGTGTTATTTTTTTTGGAAAACAGGTGTTAAATTTGGCCAAAACTGATATGTGATTGGACGTGATTTGTATGTGAAAAAGGGGTTTTCGGGCAGAATCACATGGGTGGTCTTGAACTCACATATTTACATTCTCTAATGGTTTGCCGTAATCCCTATGTATGTTTCTTTATCACTGTCTGTTGTTACCGTAGCTTGGTACACAATGTTGTTGTAGAGACATTAAATTTTATTGTTCAGAGGGCACTGGTCTTTTTTGTGCAATTACAAGATATCCTTTCATCACCCTCTTTGGTTGTGTTGTTTTTGGTTTTATTGGAAGAATCAATTATATTTTTAAGGTTGGGCATACACGAGTATGATAGCTTGACGGTATTTTTGTTGAATATTTTAAATAGTACATGTTCTTTTGGGAATGATGTTTTAAGGATTCTGAGGAATTCTGTTCCTACGTTAGTTTTTGTTCTTCCATCATATGGAGGGTTATACCATATAATTTTTCTTTTCCTGTTTTTCCTGTTGCTGTTCATGTTGTTATCTGGGTTATATTGTAATTTGTAGTTGTAGCCACTTTTTTCAGCGCCTCTTGGTATTCAGCTGCTGCACTGTTAAATTCTTTCTCATTGCATGACAGTTTAGATAATCTTTTGTTTATACCATTGGTATGGTTTTTAAGATGGAGGGTGGATGGTTACTATTGATGTCTACATAGACAGGTGTGTCATTAGGTTTTTTATATGGTTTGTATGTATGATCCTTAAGGTCTAATGTTATGTCTAAATAATTTACTGTTTTTTTGTTGGCTTCTACTGTGATTTTTAGGTTATGGCTTTGAAAAATTTTACAAAGTTCTTTTTTCTTGTTTTCAATGGTTTTTGGTTTATTGTTTAACGTGGCAAGACCGTCATCTCTGTATAAGCCAACCTGTTTACCAAGTATTTTCTGTATATGAGACAACATGAAAAGTCCAACTAATTCACACGTTTCAGCTCCATCATAAGATCCCATCGTGACATCGAATGTGGAATTTCTGCTGGTTTTTTTTTAATCCAAGTTTCACTGTTGCTATGGAGAAGAGTTTTCTTAGTTTGGAGAATGATTTCCATCTCAGAATCCGTTATATTTGTATATTTGTTGGCGAATCTTAGTGCTTTAGTGAGTAATTCCTCATCAATGGAAGGGTAGAAGTCCACTATGTCAAAAGTAATGAAACACTGTATTTTTCTGTTTGTTCAGTTCTTTAAACCATTGGATAACTTCGTAACTATTTTTCCAGAGATTGTATTCAGCGTTGGTTTTTATGTCCTCTATTGCTTTTTCCAGGATCTTTTTACTAATTTTGCCTAATTCAGATTTTGATGGGTTTATCAGTCTACAAGTAGGGTTGTTGAGAAAGTTAGGTTTGTGGTCTTTAAGGGTTATGAAGGCTTCTTTTATTGCTGTTGCTTCTATCCTATCACCTAAATCCATCTGGTGCACAAGTTCTTTTTCTTTTTTGCAGATGTTGTCATATGTGGTCTTATCAGCTTTTTTACAATTTTTCTGAATATTTTTGTTGAGGAGTTGAGAGTACTCATTAGTTTCCATTTTATAGAAATTGTTTGTCTTGTCCGCCTTTATAAACATTTTTTTTGTCATTCTGGATTTGTTTTATGTTATTATTCAATGTTGTTTGGAAATTATTATGTGGTTTTCTGAATTCAATGTTAGCTATTAGTTTTTCATACTTTCTTCAAAAGGTTTCATTCCTCTATTATAGGTGGCGATCTCCATGACTTAAAACCATAAGTTTTTTTTATCTTCCTTTTTCCAGTAAATTATTTAGACATAACATTAGACCTTAAGGATCATACATACAAACCATATAAAAAACCTAATGACACACCTGTCTATGTAGACATCAATAGTAACCATCCACCCTCCATCTTAAAAACCATACCAAATGGTATAAACAAAAGATTATCTAAACTGTCATGCAATGAGAAAGAATTTAACAGTGCAGCAGCTGAATACCAAGAGGCGCTGAAAAAAAGTGGCTACAACTACAAATACAATATAACCCAGATAACAACATGACCAACAGGAAAAACAAGAAAGAAAATTGTATGGTATAACCCTCCATATGATGGAAGAACAAAAACTAACGTAGGAACAGAATTCCTCAGAATCCTAAAACATCATTCCAAAAGAACATGTACTATTTAAAATATTCAACAAAAATACCGTCAAGCTATCATACTCGTGTATGCCCAACCTTAAAATA
>CM031624.1:8165015-8214616 GCA_018398815.1 Conus ventricosus | reverse complement strand
TTTTGTTTTTTCTGTCCGTCTGTGTGTTTTTATTTTGATCTCCCTTGCATCTTTGGGTGGATCCCAGGCGAGGCTCAAAAATGTCCCCTACATTTTATATTATTTTTTAAATTCTTTAGTTTTACAGCAACTTTTTTTCCTCCCCACACTTTCTTTGGTTTTCATTTACTACCTTCGCTGGCTGCTCTGGGGGTGCTATTTAATTCTTTTTTGCACCCATGGTGGGAAAACCACAGTAAAAAGGGCTTGCTGTTTTTTCTTTTGACCCGGAGCGCAATACAACCACCTGTCTCCCCGATGAGTCCCGATCCAGTGGGGGAAAGGCCTCGGAGCAGGGAAAAAAATAAAACTGCCTTCAAGGGGGATTGCGATGATTCCCTTTTGCACAGAGAAAAATTTTCATATCTGTCATTTTTTTTTTTTAATTTTTTTTTTTTTTTTTTTTTTTTTTAATTTCATTTTCCCCCTTTCTCCATCTTTAAACCCCCTCCCCTCAACCCCAAAACTTTTCCCTCATTTTAGTTGTTGGCCGCCTTGTTTTTTCCCCCCTATTTAATTTAAGTCATTATTTTCTGCTTTATTCAAGTTTTAAAAAGGGTGTGCCACTTGAATAAAAGTTACTCTGGGTTAGTTTTTTTTATGGGAGCAAAACATACCCCACTTGTTTTCTGTTTATCGTTTACTGTTCCCCCCTCATTTCATTTTCCGATTTTTTTTGATTAAATTGAGGTTATTTTTATTTTTTTCTGTCCCCCCTGTGTGTTTGTATTTTTTATCTCCCCTTTCATCTTTTTGGGGGTCCCAGGCGAGGCTAAAGACGTCCCCTAATTTTTTATTATTTGCATAATGTCTTTAGTTTTACAGCAACTTTTTTTTCCTCCCCACACTTTCTTTGGTTGCATTTACTACTCTTCGCTGGGGCTCGGGGTCATTTTATTCTTTTTTGCACCCAGTGGGGGAAACACCACAGTTTATGGACTGCTGTTTCTCTATTTGACGCCGGGAGCCAGAACAACCAGCCGTGTCCCCTGATGAGTCCCGACCACGGCGAAAAAGGGCCCCGACGGGAATACAAAAATATCTCCTTTAAAAGGGGGTTTCATGATTTCCCTTATGCAGCAGAGAAATTTTCATATCGAACATTTTTTTTTTTTATTTTTTTTTTTTTTTTTAATTTTCATTTTCCCCCCTTTTTTTCCATCTTCAAACTCCCCTCCCCTCAAGTCCAAAACTTTGCCTACAGTTCATTGTTGGCCCGCGCTTTTTTTTTCCCCACTATTAGATTGTAAGTCATGTATTTGTCCCGACTTTATTCAAGTTTAAAAGGCCCGTGCCGTCTTGAAAAAAATTACCTTTTGTTTGGTTTTTTTAGGGGGCAAAACATACCCCCCTTGTTTACTGTTACGTTTACTGTTCCCCCCCACATTTCCGATTTTGCTTTATTAAATTGAGGTTATTTTTATTTGTTTTTGTCCCTCTGTGGTTTTTATTTTATCTCCCTTGCACTTTGGTGGGTCCCCAGGCGAGGGTCAAAGACTGCCCCCCACATTTTTTTATTTGCATAATTCTTTAGTTTTTAGCAAATTTTTTTCCTCCCCCCAAAATTTTTGTTTGGGTTTCATTTATACCCCCTCCCGGGGTGGGGGGGGGGGCCCCCCCCCCCCCCCCCCCCCCCCCCCCCCCGCCCCCCCCCCGGGCCCGTTTCCCGGGGGAAAAACCTCGGGGAAACAAAAATTATTCCCTTGGGGTTGAGACCCCATGGTGGGAGAACAACATTTTTTTTTTTTTTATTTTTTTTTTTTAAACAATTTTTCCCCTTTTTTCCCCTTAAATCCCCTCCCCCAAGCCCCAAAAGCATACTATTGTTGGGGTGTTTTTTCCCCCCACTATTAGATTGTAATCTATGTATTTGTCTGACTTTTACACAAGTTTATAAGGCTGTGCAGTCTTGAATAAAAGTTACTCTGTGTTAGGTTTCCTTTATGGGACAAAACATACCCCACTTTTAACTGTTTATCGTTTACTGTTCCCTACCTCATTTCATTTCTGGTTTACATTTAATTTCTAAGTTAAACTCATGCAAGCTATCGATTAGAACTTTTCCATTGAGGATGCTCTGAAGACTGTCCATGAAACTAAAAAACAGACATTGACAATGTTTTCATTGAAACATCATCCAATTTCTTTTTTTTTTTTATATTCATGAAAAGCTTCAAGCATCCCAAAGAAAGTTCTTATATGTGAAAAAGAAAACTGGCAGTCAAAGAGAAACTCATTTTTCCTTGCCAGCTATCACCAAGTTTGGTTAGCAATGTCTGGCCACTTTTTGTTTGTGTTTTTTAGGAGTGGCAAACACAGTTATACAGACATCACACCTCACGGGCTTACATTGGTACCACAGACTGCACAGAGAACTAAAAGAACCCCCATACAAAACATAACAATACTGCTGAATAAGGAATAAGGGATGACAAGTTTAATATGTAAAGTATACTTACCAAAAAAAAGTTTAAAAAAAAAAAAAAAACCTGTCCATTTGGCATCATGTACTGTAGCAAAGTCCGATCACTGGCAAGCATTTAAAGAAAAAGCTGAGGACAAAACAACGGCCCTCTTAGCGCACAGGGTGAGAAGTAAGTTAGGCATCCATAAGAAATGCCTCTTGAACCTTACAGTTTTGGTCATGCAGAAGTTCTACAAGACGGAAACTGAAGATTGGGATTTCCGTAAACGTCAATGGGCTGCTCCATAAAATACTGAAGAGGCAAACAATGTTTGAACACCACTGAGGCCACCACCCTGATTTCCTGTGCTCCTAGAAACCAGGTGCTGGTGTCTCTAAGTGTTTTGCCTACATATGTCACAAGATGGTCTTGAAGGCATCCAGAGGCAGTCCCTGCTGACATAACCTTCTTATTAAGACAGACAATAATGAAGAGATGCTTGGTCAGGATCCACTTCCAGTTGTGATGTAGGCAATGCAGCAACTATATCAAACAAAATGAATGTTTTATATCAGAGATTCAAAGTTTCCTGTGAAATGGGGGTGGGGGTTGAAGTACCCTGAAAGTACATCTGAACTGGACTGACACAATACCTTCAACGACTGGAACATCACAGCAGATTACGGGCGGCTCCTAATCTGGAATGGTCTTTAGTTTTGTCCAGCACCATGTTCCGGAAAGTCTGGAACGTTGATGGAGGCTGATCGTCTTGACGCCCACGAACATATCTTCGCTGAATGCCTCAATCTCAAATTTGTTCTTCAACAAACATGTCACGCAGCAAAGCAGCAGCACTTCGATCTGGAAAAATGCAGAAAAAAAACAAATTACATTAAAAAGACAGGATGAAATTTAAGGCTTCTATAACGAAAGCAGGAAGATTTTATCTATTCTTAAATTCAATGCCAACAGTGTGCTTGCGTTCATGGCTTTTTGTGTGTGTGTAATGTTGATCTTATGGACAACTGGATTCGTCTTTATCCTCCTCCACTGATACTACATGTACCATCAACCATGCAAATTTGCCACAGGCAAATAATGAAAAATCATAAGCAGGCTAGCCTTGCCACACTTGTATCCATTGGACGAGGATACAGGACGGCCGATGGTTCAGCCATAAAGCACATTCATGGCGCAATCATATAGTGATGTCCAACACAACATTGACATTTTTATGCGTCCATAAAACACCAGTACGATTCCGCTGACATATACATTGCAGTCACATGCAGCAACAACCAGTATCATGAGAATGGCTGAACCAACACCGCTTTTGCAAAACATCACAAAGCAGAACTTTTCAAGAGAGGAATTACCTACAATCCATGTATGCCCATGGTTAAACCCACCTGAGTAGAGCATTGGACTGCTGCTGAATACCTGGTATACCCCATAGTGCCTTTCTTATCCAATATTTGCTCAACACTACCTACTGAAAGAGAGCTTCCCCCTTCTATTAGGAATCCAGCATCATGTCCTAACAAGAGTCCAAATGAACCTGTTCTGACACTGAAGCCTTGAAAAGAAAATCATCATAGCTGAATATATACGGCAATCTAAACCTAAGGCACGAAGGGTAACAAAATTTGAGGCATATTATGAAGATTTCAATGGGGAAAATGCTGCCTTGGTGGTTACACTCTGTTCTCCACTTGAACTAGCTTCCTTTCAATGTCATAATGATCTCCCTGTCATACAAACCACACCTGACATACACATTCTACATGCAAGTTTCATATGTTTGTTGATTGCAAAATTTTGAACACTAAAGACCTAACACACCATTAAACAGATAAAACACACTTGTTGAACACTCATATACTAACACACCATTAAACAGATAAAACACACTTGTGTGGCTCCATTAAAGCTACATTGTTAGGCAGCAATGCACAGAGCACTGATGACATGTGACCCATTACCTCAAAGTCCCACAACATAAACACTTCAAAAAGTGCCAAATGAACACAGATTGCCTGTTAGTGTATCTTCCTAGGTTGCAAATCATTTGCATACGCACTGGTGCTTTTCTATCTTGTGAATAAAAGGGCTAGCGATGTGTAAAAAAATATTTACTGAACTTGCATAACAAAAAAAAAAAAAAAAGTAGCAGTCCACAGATGGAGGCATGAAGCACACTAGAAAACACAACCACACACAAGAGTCACACATGAATACATACATGGCACATTAATACATACTTGCACATTAAATACATACTTGCATCACTTTATTAGGGTCGGTGTGCGTAGTTTCCTTGAAAACAATAGAGTTGGGCCCCAATTTGGATTCCTTTGACTGAACCGCTTGTGATGCTGCCCGCAACCACCTATGAAATGCTTCTTGTAACCTATTGACGCGTTGCTGAGGAACACAAACATGTCTTTGTGCAACCTCTCCGCTCTGTGCTGGAACACCACAATGTCCGATATTGCCTAAAGATCATCAAGAGAAGGTTCGAGTCATGTTGTCATTGGTCCGATGCCCCCAGAACCCTCCGTATCCAAAGTGATAACATTAACTGTGGTGGTCAAAAGCTGCCCACACACCCACATGCACGAGTTCTGACTACGATGTCTGAACATTTCTTTGCCATTGCGAAGGTCTGGTTTCAGGGAGTGTGTGATTTTCCATCCCCTGGTTGCCAAAAAGGACAGTAATCTTGACTTTTGCGCCCTTGGAACAGCCCAGTTTTTGCACAAAGTTTCCTCATCTTTTACCTGCAGCAAAAAAAACAAACATTTTTTTTTCTTTTTCACAACTTCCAATAAACATGCAAAAAGAAACAAAAAGGAACAACTGACTTGTAAATACACCAACAATGAAGTCAAACAGAACTCATTTTGATCTTCATACTAATCATCAATCCATCAAAAGAAAGATCAAAACCAAGTATAGCTTTCAACTTGCAGTTGGGATACAAATCGTATTTTTTGTTAGTTCCTACTTTTTTTTTTTCTTTAAACTACTCATCTTCTGTGCCCCTTCAGTGGCATTGTACTCATGCTGCCTCCTTCTGGCCCCTCTGCTACACATCAGGTATGTCCTCTGTCACACTCCCAGCACACCACATTCCACATGGAGCAACTGGTTTGTCATTAAGTGTTTCATCAAGGAGATGCTGCACCTGCTTGTTGAGCGACTTCATGAATACCTGGACCTGATCCAATGCAAGCAGGCCACTACTGAACAATTATTCAGACAGAAGCCGAGCCCCCTCAGAAGGCCGCTCTCCACCACATCCATAGAGAATGACAGTCCCCCTGAACTTTCAGTACAGATGACATCTGACACAAACTGACCACTGGCATGAGAATGTTGAGAGAATCGAAACCCAGAACCCAGGTCACTCCACATGAAGGGTTACAGAAGTTGATATTAGTTGTTCTCAATAATGGTTCAATGAGTGATGATGAAAATGATGAGCTACCGAGATTCGATTCTGATCTTGAGACAACACAAGAGGCTTGCTCAATGCTTCCGTTCATGCATCCTGCGTCAACACGGGCACAGTGTATTAAGATCACCTGCAGAGTTGGTTGGGAAATTGATATAACAGACATGTATCTATTAAGTTTAACTGATGGAACAGTTGTAAGTTGTCTTCCCCAACGGAACCTCACAATCACATTGAACTCTGGTACCAGAAGACAGGATGAAAAATCCTACGAAATAAAATTCCATGACTCTGACAGCACCGTAACATAGACCACCCGAGCATGAAAGTCAAGACAAAAGTCATTACAACTCCCATGACTGATTATTCCTGTAATTTACCAACGGAAAATGACTCAAACCTCTTTTAAGAACAGGAAGCAATCAAAAATGTTAAAATTACCATAAGATTAATCCATCCGATGAAAGCTAAGGATTATTTATTTTTTACATGGAAGAACTCCTCGTAACTTAGACCACCGCAACATAAAGTCAATTGACAATAGTCATAGTACACTCCAAGACCGATTACTCTTAAATTTAACCACAAGAAATGAACTCAAACATCTTTTGAACAGGAACAATCAAAAATGGTAAAATTACAATAAGATTAAACCCATCCGTATGAAAAGCTGAGATAATAAGTTTTCCATGGTACTTCCTCCATTCTCTACAAATTTCTCACTCCAACACAGACCACGAACACAGCATCTAATTGCGTTCTTTCTGATTTTCAATTTTCTTTCCAGTTAACATGAGCCGGGGGACCAGCATCAACTGATAATTAGTGTAGCATAAGCTGTTCATCCCTCCATTAAACCATTGAAATCTGAAATGAAGTTTGGCAGAACCTGAGCTTCTAAACAGATATCATTTCAGAAAAGAAGGCCAGTGTTAAGATTAAAATCTCATCTACAGAAAAATTGAACTCTTTTGGAAGTTTCCAAGTTGTACATTTTCCTCACAAGCACCTAGTCTGTCAGATAACACTAAGCTGTAACAACCATGCCTCCAAAAAATAATATACACCCATGCTAAGTCTGTCTGATAACACTAATGCAGTACAACCATACCTGCAAAAAATTAACACTCCAGGCTCTTTCTTTTATCTTTCTTTTTTAAATAAACATTTTTATTTTTCGCTTTTTGCATAAACAATGATCCCACATATGATCATCAGCAAACTTTAAACAAGTACAAACAGAATACAAACATACACGCACCAGCAAATTGGACAAAATATGTATTAACACTTGTTAAAGCAAGAACCGTAATTACTTTTATGCTTACAAAAGTTTGTAAACTACTCCAAACAGATAGTAGATATATATGCCATCGTGTCAGTAAGTTCTAGCTGAGACGTATCTATAATGGCTGGCATATATTTCAATTTTCATATCTTTTTATTTCCAAATGTATAGTAAACAGTTGGAATGAGGCTGATTCCATCATGCTCTTTTCTTTTCCCTTTTGTTGTCGTTGTTGGTTTGATGTTGATCCTTTTTTCAAAACCAAGAAAGGTTTGCTGCATGATTTTAACTTCACTTCCACAGTTTGATGAAAAGTATCACGCAACATTTTGCCACTGCTTTACTTTTGTGTTTTTTACTTGGTTTTCTGCTGCACAATCAGTGCTTTCTTCCTTAAAACAACGACAGCAAGTAACAACAACAAAAACAACAAACCCTTATTTTTTTTCTCTGTAACTATCATTTCTGCAAGGAATGAAGGAATCATAATCACAGACCTGTTCACAGAGTATTCAAATTGGTGATTAATCTCTCCTTGCACAAAATATTTTTTAAAAAGAGCGCTCTTCTCCAGGACTAAAACTGTAATCAATAGAATATCACCACCATTCCCTTCCCCCTCCTCCTGCCCCCCCCCCCCCCCCACCCACCCCTTTCCCAAAGCCTCATTAAAGGAAAGAGTAAGCAATGGAAAGAGAAAAACAACAAAAAACAACAAGAACCTCATCTAGGGAGTGAACTCCTTTCATATCAATTTCAATCTTAAAAACACTTCTTTAGTCACACAAAATGACACATATTTATCATCTAGGGAGTGAAATCATCCATTTCATATCATATTCATCTTAAAACACTTACATTATCCACATCAAAATGACCCTTTTTTCATCTAGGGAGTGAAATCCTTCTCATATCAATTTTCATCTTAAAACACTTCTTTAGATCACATCAAAATGACACTTTTCATCTAGGAGTGAAATCCTTTGTCATATCAATTTCATCTTAAACACTTCTTTAGTCACATCAAAAAGACACTTTTTTTCATCTAGGGAGTGAAATCCTTTTCAAATCATTTTCATCTTAAAACACTTCTTTATCACATCAAAATGAAACTTTTTTTTCAAATCCATGGTACAATGTGAGACAAGTCTGACGGCACACAGTCTTCAAATAAATCATGATTTGAAAGACTTGAGAATTCCTCAATTTTCAATCCCACCATACATCTTTTCCCCCCCCCCCCCAAACAAAGATGCAGTTAAGGGTAGTTCACTTTACCATTGCCGCTAACTTGTAAACAATTTAGTAAGTCAGTCCATGAACACATCATGACAATAAATTGACTAAAGAATTTGAGTTTTATTCCCAGCCGTTGCGCGGGAGGGTGACCATATGAAGAAGAAGTATGTGTCTAAAAACTGAAGTGGGTTCATGGGTTGCTTAGGCCATGGTGGGTTACATGGACAACATCAGCAGGTCAGGTGTGGTGATGGGGTGCAAGGATGCGGAGATTGAGATGGAGGTGCGGGAAAAGGGGGGGGTGGGGGGGGGGGGGGGGGGGGGGAATGCGAAGTCCTCCTTAGATGCTGAAGTACTTGCACGTATTTTTTTAGTGCATTTAGGTCTTGCAAGGCAAGTATGAGGTGCCCTTTCACTAATATCATGAGGTTAACATATTTCCCTATTTAAACAAAGATGAGAGATGAGGGAGAGAGAGAGAGAGAGAGAGAGAGAGAGGGAGTGTGTGTGTGTGGTGTTGGTGTGTGGGTGTCGAGTGTGTAGTGTGTGTGTGTGTGTGAAATGTGGTGTGTGGTGTTGTGTGCACCTAGGAACACCCAGTTTCCACCTCTTCAAACATACATCAGAAATGTTGGGCGCTTTTGCAGTTTTATGAATGACATCACAGCATTACAACATGTGTAAGACTTTCTGTACATAGGATTCCTAATGTGAAAAGGTTTTTTTCAATATTTTGGTCTACTTTGCAAGTTTCAACTCAAGACACATTCAGCATTTTCATGTGATATTCAGAGTAGGGATTTTTTTCATTATAACCCACTAATGATTGTGAATTTGTCATTTTTGTTTAAAGTTTAGAACACTTGACCATTTATCCTCATAAAAACAGTTCATCAGTATGTGGTAATTCCCTTTCCGAAATGGGCAGCTTTTGCTTCAGTTTAAATGAAGCAATCCTCATTAAACAGAACTCAATTTCCAGATTTATTTCTGATTTTTGAAAGTAACTTAAAAGGGCCCTTTCCATTAAATACTGTCCCAAAAAAAGAAATGCATGCTTTTTAATATCTTCACTGAGATCCCAAACAACTGTAGGATATAACCAACCGTGTGAAAATGTTTGTTAACGTCTGTGCTTCATGTGTGCTCAGACATTTAGCACCAGTCGAATTGGTCACATTCACAAAATGGCCACTTGACAATTTTTCATTTTTTGGTCGTGCTTTGCGCCCTGAGTGAAGCAAAATTCATGCACGTTTTGGTGTATGAATGCTCCCAAAAGGAAGCAAACAAATCATACACATCCCAGTGGAGTTCCTACTGAGAAACCAGTCTGTCAATACAAAGTGCAAAAGATGCCGCGACTCAGTCACCAAGAACATGAAAATGCACTGGACGTTTGCAAGCTGGGGCAAAGTCAGCCCTGAAGGTCGCTCAACACTTCAACGTGAGCCTAGAGCACCCTCACAGTCTTCTGAGTTTTGTGATCGCATCAGCTTGCTCTACACAGACAGACATCTCTGGAAGACCTTTGGCAAAACAAAGTCCTGGCCCAAGATCGCTACATCTGGGTAGCCACCCTTGCAAAATCGCTTTTGTCAGCCACATTAACGCCCAGCAATTACCTGGAGGTCAAGGATCCTGATCAGACGTTGGAAATCGCCTGCATGCTGCAAGGCTACGGCTTGCAGACCGTCAGAGGACCTGTTTTCACACAGTGTCATCGTGGGAACAGGCTGCAGGGGGCAACAACAGCATTGACCCTGGACCCTCAAGAACCACTGGAACAGGATCTGATTTTCAGACAAGTCTTTCTTCCTGCTCCAGGCTGCACCATGACAGGAGGAGAGGGTGATCACAGACATGGAAGACCCAGCTTTGACCAGAACTCGTGGTTGAGGCACCAACCCATGTTGGTGGGGGCGATAATGGTGGGGGGCGGGGGGGGGGGCGGGGGGGGGGGGGGGGGGGGGGGGGGGGGGGGGGGGGGGGGGGGGGGGGGGGGGGGGGGGGGGGGGGGGGGGGGGGGGGGGGGGGGGGGGGGGGGGGGGGGGGGGAGCCATCCCACAAGGGAAAACTGAGGCTCGCTGGGCGCTGGCAGAAGTCCCCTGATGCAGTTCCGAGGCACGCAGAACGCCCACAGTATGTGGCCTGCACTTCCCGCCAGCATCATGTCCTGCCTCTTATCGCGGGGGCTTCACACGCTATTCCAACAGTAATAGACACCAGGCCTCAAACTGGGCAACGCAACAATGCAAACCTCATCAATCAACAACATCAATGTATCTTTCTGCCCTAGAGAACTAATACAGGTATCGCGTTAGGATTTTTCAAAACCATCCCCGTTACGCACCCTCCTACCCCACCGTTTTCAGCGCCTCTGAGCAAAACCAGTCCCTGTGATAAAAATTCGGTAGCATTGCAATTGTCATTTCATCATTGCATCAACCTCCACAATCTGAAATCTTCAGCCATATCTCGGATTTATCATGCTAACATTTCATTTTCTTGCTACTGCTGTGCTAGACCAAGCTGTGCTGGTGAGCTGATTGAGTACTTGTCACTCCAATCGTGTGTCGTCTGAATGCCTTAAACTTGCGCTTCTTTCCGGCTGCCTGTCCTGAAACACTTCTTCGACTTCCGTGAAAAAAATGAAAAAATTGACTTGCCATGGTTCTTTTCTTGCCATTGTGATCCCACTGATCATTCAAGAATAGGCGCTGAATAAGTACTGTCTCTGCTGCATCCAGTTTGAAATTGGAATGAACCCGACCTTTAGCCTAGCATCGCAAGCGACGACCCAGACAGACGTCTGGGAGAAGTAGCGAGGTAACAGGCAGTAAAGCGCATCTGTACAGCGCGTCAGTTAGAGCTTTTATTATGGACAATCGCTGTTCTGCACTATACCTTGCAGCGTATTGCCGATTGCTAGCCTAAGTGACCAATCTGCATGTGTGCGAAGAGGCGCGGAGGGTGGTGGAGAGGGGAGAGGCTGGTTGAAAAGATAAGGCAAATAAAGTGCTTGCTAGGAAAGCCGGGCCAACATAATTTGTATGAACGATCAACATTTTCATTTTCTTTTTCACCTTAATTTATTGATTTCTTTTTTGCCATAAATCGTAAACCAGTCCCAGCAAAATAAAAACCAGTCCCTGGGACTGACAGCTAAAAAAAAAATTTCCAGTATTTCTCTTTATAACCAGTAAATTTACTGGTAATTGCCAGTATAAACGCGAACCCTGTAATAAATACCAATCCTAGCTCACCGCCCTCAACAGTTTCGGGCGGTTGCCACTAGGATAGGTATTTATAGTTCTCTAACTAGTAAACCCTACAATCATACATACTGGTTAGGATTATATCCGTTTTCATACAAATTACAAACTTATCAGAATTCAAGTTTTTGCTTTAATCCTGTGTATTTTACTGATACATTTTTCAATAACATCATTTTTCCGCGCAAACATTCTTCAAAATGAGTCTCTGTCTTTCATGTGAAATAACACTACAGTCTTTTCTCTGTTCTCAAAGTCTTTTAAAACTGAATATTTTTGACATAAAAATCCACAACACCGTATCCTAGCATGTCTTCCCACTAAGGCTATTTTTGACAAAGTTTTCACTTTTAACTAGTCTCTGTTCTGCCGAACATCATCTTATAATACAATAGTGTCCTGGCATTCCTTCAAACCGTTTATACAACTGTTCTCAACACTCACTCTCATTTTATTGCTAGATTAAACTAATATATTTCATCATTCTGTCCATATAAACCATCTATCATGATAGTCATTGTTTCCTTTAAGTGTTGACAGAAAATCACAATATGATCAAAATTATAGCTGATAAACAGTTTGTCAATAGGTCTAGGACCAAATATTGATTTTTTCCACAACCATCTGTCCACAAATTCAATGACAATGAGGGGTTTTTTGGCATAAAGTTTAACTGCTCCACTAGTATTTATACAAAAGAATTTAAAATCTAATCCATTTTAATGATATTATATCATTCTCTCTGTCAAAAAACATTGTTCAGTATCAATAAAATCTCTAATACGATACTAAATGGGTAAGATTAATCCAATTTAGGTTCTGAAAGATTGTTTCTATCAGACTAAAACAGAAAGTTGTCACTGTTGTAACGACCATAATCCCCCCACCGTCGTAAAAGAGACCGACTACAGTAACTTTAAGACGTCAACGCCTAAGTTTTTTGCCAGCTAATTAAGAATTCCTTTAGAAGGACGTCACTAACTGCCATAACCCCCCAGATCCCTCTCCACATCTTTTTTAAGACAGAAATTCAAATATCATTGTGAACAAGTCCCCCTCCTAATTTCAATTGCGAATGAACTTAATTTTTGTAGAAGCTCTTTCAAAAACTGATTCTCTTCTGTGGAGATGTACTGTTTATTCTTAAACGCTTTTAAATCAAACTCTTTTCGACTAATTGTCCTCGGCAATAAGACTTACATGAAAAGGACCGAGTTGAATCTATTTCCGAAATTTTTTTGATGGTAAATAAATGATAAATGGGCCTTAATGAATTCCAAATTTTATGTCCCATTCTAAATATGTTTTCTAAGTGCCATTTGCTGTCAGGTTTTCGAACTATTTTATATTCTGTACAGGCCAGCATTATTTGCTTGCAACATTAGCGCAGTTGCTCTAGTTTAGGAAACTTTTTGTAGTCGCTAACTCTACTTTGCGTTTATAATCGCCATCTTTAAGTGTACCAAACCCATACAAAGTGCCTAACTCAAACCGTTCAGTTCCAAGTCCGCACGTCTGCAAGGTCTTTTAATTCAAAGTAATACACCACACAGTCCGCTAATGTAACTACTCCTGGTTCTTCTGGCCCACGCGACATTTTTAGTACAGCTTATTATATTTATTTCCCAAAACAATGTGGCAGGTTATCACATTTCACGACTTTTCCTGTTTTGTCTGCAATTTTTTTATATAAATGATCCGACCCCTCCCACAAACTAATCTTTTACACTGTAACTTAGGGAATTGTATAATTTCATAATCGCAAATATGCAGCATTCCCCCTTTCCCCAGAATTGGAAAGAGCTCTTAAAACATTTGAGGGCCTACATCATATAAGTTTTCATCAGTGCTCAGCTCGTCCCAAATGAACATAGAGTAAGATATGTAATGCAAGATCGACCGCGGATTTTCTCCCTCATAAGTAGTATTTTGTTTGAGAACTCAAAACTATGAATTTGGTCAGCTGCAAAGCCTAACATTTTTAGCTATCTCTTTATCAAAATAGTAACCTCCTTCATACTTCAGGCTTGAATGTTAACATTGTTTTTTAAAGATTACATTGTTAAGTTTGAGAGTAATGTCGAAGTTACTCATTGCTTCTTTAGTGAGCAAAAAAACCCGTAATAAACCAACCGGTATTGTTAACTGGCTAACTTTGGCCCCTGTTTTAGGTCAACTTTTAGCACTTATTATTCTCCCTAGAATCTAGTTATATTAAACCATACGACTTTGTAGAATATTTCATGGAGCGCGCGCAACCGTTCTGGTTCCGCATTCGTTATCAATAGCATAGGTTGTAAAAAACGAAGGACGATCTTGATTTGTTATTGTTACAGACATTTTAAAACGAAATAAAAATGAGTGCATTTAAATATCCTGATGCAAAATATTCTGTTGGGCCGCACAACAATCCTTAAAAATATACACAACCGAAACTCTATTGACATTTCTGTGACTCAGTCCTGACGCTTCCAGTAAAGGTTAGTACTCCATTAATTCTTTCCAGACGAGCGCGGCAGCACCGCTCATTCCGTGGCGCCGTGCGCAGCGATAATTCCCCTGCTGAACCACAGATAGACCACATTTTTAAATTATTTTTAACGGTAAGCTCTACAACAACTGACTCTTGTAGGTTAGGATGTTCACATGAAAGAACAAACCTCAACTCCAATCACACAGATCCACTTAGTAATACGATTTCAAGCACTTCATTGCACAGAAATTGTTAGCATCCCTTCGCCTGACCTGACATTCCTATTATTCCGACACAGGAAACGTGGCCGCGTGCCGCGTGGGTCGTTAGGCTCTCGGTCTTAGTTGTTCCAAAGGACGTGGGTCAGCCAAGTTCACACTAGCCCCTGACAGTATGGTCGACAACGTCGTTCCAACATCCCAAGACAGTTCCGAGATTTTTTATTTCCTTGGACCATCATGGAAAGTGTATGATTTTTTTATTGTTCCGTCGTCCACACTATTGGACACCGGCTCCAAGGGAGAGAAAACCTGTCGTCCACTTATCGGACGACTGGGCTCAAGGGAGAGAAATCCAGTCGTCACTATTGGACGACTCGGCTGTAAGGGTTAAACAGATATCTTAACCCTCCTATTAAAAAAGACGTACATCCCAAAATGTGGTTCAGCCACCGATGCAGTTTTACCAGAACAAATAAACTTTGCTGTTTTTGTGGCATCAACTGGGTGTGGGAGTTCGCATGACTGAACATAACATCAACCTGATCTTTGGTGAGGTCAGTGTACAAATTCATTTTTATTACACCTTCAGCGTATTTTTGACTGAACTGCAAGCGCCATTACAAAATGACAAAACGTTTAAAATCCATTCAGCAACAGAATAGACATGAAGGCTTTTGAAAGGATCTGTAACGAATTCAATATTATGTTTAAGGAAGCTTTAGACAAAAGTTGGATCTTAAATCAAGCTTAGCACCCCTTATTTTTGGCGTGCACAAAATAGTAGAACTATGACTGGGATCCTGCCTTACACATCTTTCTCATTCCAAGGCACAGGTGTTCACCCTCGGGTCCAATAGAGCAAGAGCATAAAACAGCATGTGACAAACATTTATCTTAGACACTTCTAAGGGCCTAACTAGAGCAGGAATAGAACGAATAAAACGACTCTGTTCGAACTACGTTTGGTGTTTGCTAAGGTCGCAAGCGCAAACGAGATCGAGCATAACAGATTCCTTCTACTGGTTTGCGCACAAAAACATACTTGAGCAAATTTAGAGGACGCCATTAATTCTAACAGTTGATTTACCTTCAAGTATTAAAAGTACCAAAATGTTTTACTATAGCAAGATCGAAGTAGCTTTGCTGTGGCACTGGTTTTATTACAATCCTGCCTTCTGCCTCAGACTCCATATAGGAACAATAATAAACTAAACAATAAATGAAATCCTTGTGGCAGTCAATGAACAAAGGTCGGGAAAAACGAAATAAATTCTGAGCCTGTAAATATTCCCAGTCAGGAACAAACACCCAAGAAAATCATCCAATCCCCGAGTCCAAAGCCCGAAGGCCGATGAAGACGCGGACTCTAGTTTCGCGAAAAAATGGCCCCCTCATAAAATAAAGACAGCACTTGTTGTATAAATCTGGCATAGATTACTTGGTCTTTATCTTACTAAATATTAACCGACTATTAAGAGAACTAATCGCATAAGTGCTCGGCCATAAAGCCAACTACTTTACCTGCATAGGACAAAAGCCAGCTAACACACCCCTGAATATACCTGGTAAAAGCATCTGACGGCTTTACTGGCTAATTTTTATAATAAAACATTGCAAAATGATCAAGCTGATTTTTAACCCTGATTTATCAGGCGGTGATGGAGCACTAGCCCAGCACCGCCCACCCACCGGGGTTCCCCTACCCACCGCGCCTGTAAAAGCCATCCCAGTGTAACTTATAGCAAATCCTAAGGCGTTATAACGCTTGCTAATGTGACTCCGTGCACTCTAAACAGTGGTTCGTATTCTTTCGCAAGTGTTGTGTCTTCATATAAAATTTTTTGGATAGTTTCTCTTATGCTGATCCACTTAGTCCGTAATTGGTCCCGGTTATGTAGACGCCGCTTTTAGTCTTGCCGATCTTTCTTTTAAGATCTTTAGTCCTTGGTTATTCTTTCTTTAACACCAGGGGCCCTAAGTTGGCGTCATCATCCTCAACGAGTTTTTCTTTTTTCTCTTTTTCTATGCGCATCTATTATTCACTTAGTTTTGCTAAATATGTCTGTTTAATCTCCTCTATTATTCTTACAGCACGAACTAACGCCTCTAATTCTCGAGCATAGGCAATGGGGGATCCTTAATTGTTTTTGAATGCTGTTTCTTCTGAAAAACTGGATTCTGCTTCTATTTATTTATTACTTCCCCCCTGTTTCGACTTAAATCTTGAAGTTCTAATGTATTGCATTTGGTTAACTGTTAGAAGTTCTTTGTTGTATGTTTTGAAGTTTAGGCCAATCTGCATCCCCTATCTAATTTTGGTCTAAGCACAAAGCCAAGGCGATTTTTGTACCTCATTGGGAGTTTGCCTAATTGTCCCTATGGCTAAAAACTTTAATGTATCTCGTTTAGTTTTTAAGCTGAACACGTTGTCCCTGGTTGTTTATTATTTTTTTTATTTTTTTCACATACAAATTGGCAATCATCATCTCGGCAAAATCATTAGGGTCTAAAACTACGGAGTTCATGCCTAAATTTTGGTAGCAATGATCGACATGGCTTTCTGTTAATTCACGCTGCATTTAGGGCTGTGAGAGAGGTTCTGTAATTTCACGCCGTATTTGAGTCCTATTGAGCGACGCCGTGTCCAAAGAGTCATTTCACTCATGTTGTCTCCAGGGCCAAAAACATTAGCTTCTTCCACCTTCAATCCTGCCATGTTTTTAAATAATTAACTTTTTATTTTGTTTTATAAAAATGTCGCAAACATAGCTCATTTCTCTTTGGCCCGGATAGAGACTGCAAGAAGCCCTTTGCGTGAAGGGAAAATAAACAGAATATTATGTTCCAAATAATCATCTATCTATTTGATGCAGATCAAAATCTTACTGTTAAATTTCCAAACCTAGAGCAGATGACTAATTGTGCCAGCTCATACCGACTTACTTTTCCAAAAAAAGAACTCGAACAACAGACACAACCATGACAGTATGTGCAGAATTTGGGGCGGGCCAATTGGTAAGAAAATTTCAATAAAACATGAGGGGAAAGAAATATTTCTTTACATAAATGCTGACAAATTTGTTAACCATCTGATCTATGGCTAACCGAGAAAGAAAGGCTGATCTTGCGTTTCAAGGAAATAGATAATAATGATGCACTAAAACCAAGAATTAGGCGCCTCAGACCGCTGAAAGTGCAAAAAGCATGCAGCTGTAAGTTATCGTATGGAAATCGCTTTTCTATCCCCTTGGATTTTGGAGTTGTTTAAGTGCGCATGCGCCATACTTTCAAGAGATCATTAAAAGACAGATTGTCATATGAACTAACTATTTAATGAATACAAAACGAGTTTTATCAGATCAACAAACAGACACAGGACCCGAAGCAAAGTACAGCTTTTCTGACAGTCTCGATATTAGAGTTGGACGTTGTTAGAACTCAAATTTAGCAAGGTTAATGAGCAAAATATATGACAAAAATGCAATTATATTACGAAAGAGTGGATCAACCATTCTACACATCCAAAAAGCAAAGGGGCAGACACTAAATAGGAATTATAGTTTTAGTGTCTTAGCAAAATCAATTAAGGTATTTTATTGCAGTGCGAAGATGAAGAACCATTTAAAAAAAAGACAAACTGAAAAGTTTCTTAATCCTAAAATAACGAAAGTGGCATATGTACAATGATGTATCCTAACCAAATCTACGCTAGCGGCTTAGACTTATCAGCATTTTTGATGAAATAAAAAAATGTTCGGAGGTGGAGCATAGAAGTCCCACAGCAGACCTTGAGACTAAAGATCTCCACCTTACATGATGTAAGGCTTGATGAATATTTAACACAAATACGGTTTAATGGATTGACCTAAGATCGACAGAGAGGATACTATGCATGGAAGTGGAGAAACTGTTAAAGACGAATAAAACATTTCAATTTGACCAAGAAAAGATGAACGATAAACCGCTTAATGTATAATTGGTTTTTAATATATGATAGCAGCTGCAATATACAAGATAACATGTTTCAAAGATATAGAAGCAAAATATTATAATTTTTAAAAAAAAGCATGTCTGATTCATTTATCCCAAATTGGCCTACGAGCCCAGAGCCGCCTAAAGAAGAGATAGTAGAAACCCCTAACATAACAACCTCAATTAAGCAAACATTACGCAAATGCAAACAAAAACTAGAGCAAGACCTTTCAAAATACAGCAAAACCAAACGAAGGTATCTGCTGCCTGTAATGCTGTTACATATGTTACAACTGCAACATCAACTCTAAGTGCCTATCCTCAGGAACAAGTGTTGGTCTCTTAGCGACAGGTGTTGGTGCAACCCGCCGCTTTACCTCTTGTCCTGTGTCATTAGCAGTAAGTGCTGCTATCTATCAAAAAATTAAAAACTAAACACCAAAAGCACAACAGCTATGGTTCAACTAATAAACAGCAAACATAATTCGTTCAAAACTGACAATAAATAAAGCGCTAGTTGACTCAAACATCACGATGAAGAAATTTAGTTATGTTTTACAGTCCGATTTTGATTACTATAAAGACAAAAGTTTTGGGATCTTCAAAAAAAGGTCAAGGCAAGTTTTCTCACCAGCCAGACCGAACACCCGAGCAGATAAAAAAGGAATGTTTAAAAAAAGTAAACGAGACATTAACAAACACTGTTCTAAACACTCACATTAACAACATCAAAGGCTTTATACTTTAGTTTATGAGTCCAAGCACAAAAAGACCGATGATATTGATTAAGACGACTTTGGGAGTCTTGTATTTTTTTTAATTTAAATAAATATTTAGTTAGAAGCAGAAACTCCAACAATGGATAAGATATATGAAGACCAGACGAAATGATTGAAGGAATGCTCGAGGGAGGGCGATTGTCAAAAGCTTATAGAATGATGTTAAATCTAGAGTCCTTGATCCGACAAACTACAGCCAAGTGGTTGTGCATGCTATTTCTCAGTTCCAGGTAAACTAACAATAGAACCCCGCCAGTAAGAAAAGTTAGCTGTTTTAAATCGACAATAATAACAAAAAATTGAAGAAAATCAAGAGTCTGGGTCTCAACGAATACAACAGGTTAATCTTTCTCATAAATGACTTAACACACCTGTTGGGCATACGAACTGCTTACACAGTTTGATGTGGCCGCTGAAGACGCCAAAGAGAGGCTCTGGGTGGTCAGAGGCTGAAGTCTTAGAGATCAGATAAAACATCTAAGTATGCACCGATTGTAGCAAAGGCTTAATTCCGCTGCCCCCAGCATTAGTCGCAAAAAAAGAGCAGTTCTAAACATAAAGATTTCAGACAACAAACTGTTTTAAGTGGGGTGTTCTTGCAAGGCTGCATTACATCGGCAAAAACGCAGAGAGATTGACTAACTACACCCTTACATCAATTATCTTATAACTTTAGTGGAATATCCTTTCCTAGCAAGTATAGACCAAACTTGATCAGTTTGAAGAACAAAACAAACCAAAAACATGGTTAATTCTACACATGGGATGAGGAAACACCATCTACTGCTGATTAAAGCGTCCCCCCCCCCAAGAACAGTCCAACAATAGCGAACCAGACAAAAACAGTTGACTTACTACGCGAGGCTTTTCCACCAGGTTCGGGGCTACCGCATTACACCTTGATACGAACAATGAGTAGATTATTGCAGACATACTTCACAAGATGGCACAAAACAAGAATTCTGTAGAAAATGTTTTAACAAGAAATTCCATTCTGTTCAAGCCGCGAGTGAACATATAAAACATTGTAAAAGTCTGTAGACTGTAATACAAACTAATGGCGCCCCCCGTGCCTGGATTCTAAGTTAGTTTTAATACACTGGAAAAAACTGAAACTAGCCCCATACCTATTTAACGACAGACTTGAGGTCGCTTATTGTTCCTTAAATGAGGGGCCAACCCCACAAAACTTCCTAAAACAAGGCCTTTGTGAGTAATCATCATATTTGTACATTTGAGCCTTCATTATGTCAGGTCGGATGCGCCTCAATCAAACCAAATTATACCGAGGACCAAAAGCGGCTAGAAGATTTTTACAGCGCATGCAGGCAAGTGCGTAATGATTGTTTTAATTTCTGGATTATCTGAAAAACATAGATGCGCCTGAAGACCAAGAACAGTATGACCAGCCCCACATTGTTGGATTTTTGCGGTTTAGCCTCTCATCATCGCAGCAAATCCAGACAGTAAGAGACCATGATCACATTAGCGAAAGTTCAGAGGAGCAGCGCACAGTAAATGCAAACTTCAACTAAAGTTGAACCAAAAACATGGAAGCTGCCCATCTGTCTTTCATAAAACTTGCGAGTACGACTCTCATCTTATAAAGAAAAGCAATAGAATGACGCCTTCAAGTAACATGCCATTGCACAGCTCCGTCAGAAAAGTACCATGTGTATTCTCTTTAAATAACCTGACTTTTTTATGACTCAATGCAACACATGATGGGATCGTTAGAGTCACTGGCTATGGCTTACAAAGCCTGCCCAATAACGGAAGAATATTTGAACCCCACTCATGTTTTAAAAAGGGCGTTTACCCTTATGATACATGAACAGGTTGGGAAAGGTTTGATGAAGATACACTTCCGCCTAGTGCCAATTACCTTGCAAGCAAACAATATCATCAGCTAAATACATAGTCAGTGATCAGTTACAATTTATCAATCAGTGCATCACTATGACCGATAATCATTTACAACAACCATCACCCAATGCATACATCAGGTCGGTGGTTCAAAGCAGACTATAAATATTATATATTACCCCATTTGTTTCATTTGGACGGTAATCATTCACATGTTAGCAAGTGGCGCATTACATTAGGCCGGTGGTCGGCTGCTTTCCGTCAGCACCACAAGTGGTTTATGTCAACATTTCTACACCGATATACCTTCACAGCCACACATTTTTACTACTCCATGTACAGATGCTAAGTCACACATCCATCAGAGAACACATGTAAACACGCGTTTATACGCGTTTACACGCACACACACACACACACACACACCACACACACACACACACACACACACACACACACACTCGCTCACACACACACACACGCCCACACTCACACACACACACACACACACACACACACACACACACACACACACACACACACACACACTCGCTCACACACACACACACACGCCCACACACTCACACACACACACACACACACACACACACACACACACACACACACACACACACACACACACTCGCTCACACACACACACACACACACACACCACACACACCACAACACACACACACACACACACACACACACACACGTCCACACACTCACACACGCACACACATATGCCATTTTAACAAGCACCACACCCTGGCGCCATCCACAAGATGCGTGTACATAAGCGTACCTGCCTGCATACACGCACACAAAAGTACATGCACGTGTTTGCGTAAAACACTACAATCACACACATGCACTCACACGTGCATACACACCTTTACCCACAAACATGCACTGAGCCACACACACAAACACAAACACGCTCCCCCCCCCCCCCCCACACACACACACGCACGTGCGCGCGCGCACACGCGCGCACTAACACACACACACACACACACACACACACACACACACACACACACACACACACACACACACACACACACACACACACACACATCCTACCATTATTACCAAATGCACCTCTGTTCACAATTTAGTGTGTATCCAAGCGTCTCCAACAACCAAAGGACAATATTTGCAAAGTTCAACCAAAACACAGTAATTGCAGCGTTCATCCAAAAGCACAGTAGTTGCAGGGCTCATACCATTTCACTTATTGCCCATAGTCCTTGGGATTATCCTTGGTCATAGATTTTTACAAAAACATAAAACACCTGTCACTGTCTGCTATTTGAGCTTCCCGACCCAAACCGGATCTAGGATTTGACTAGTGTATTATAACCCCCCCCCCCCCCCCCCCTCGCCCGACTTTTCTCCTGCTTACTCTCCTATTTCCCACCCCGACTCAAAAGTGAATTGGGTACTCTTATTTGCTTCGTTAACTGCCCCCGTCAACCGATTCCACCTCACCCCAGCCCTCCGATTGTTTCAATCGGCTTTGATTAACTATTTAGCTTTTACTGTTACTATATAATTTCATGTATTTACTTATATATTATGCATACATATGCTTTACTGTGTAAGTAACAATCCCCCCCCCCCCCCCCCCCCACACACACACCTTTACATGTGTCTTGCGAAGAAGGAGTGGAGGTCCGTGTCAATGTCCACACGTACTTTCTTTCCGTTCTTCAGCATGGCAATCACTTTACAGTTAGATGTCCATGCACTGGTGGTGGCAGAATGTTCCTGGGCTTTCTTGAGGAGTTTAAAGTTTTTGTACGTCAAGTCCTCAGTAATCACAACAACAGACTTGGCCAGCACCCTCCTGTTTCTAATGACGAGGGTCCGTACTCTGCGACTGGCGAACTGGACGATGATGGCCCGTGGTCTGGTCTTCCGCTGTCCGCCTATGGAGGTTGTCGGCAACGATGGTGTAGCTGTCCCCTGGGGCACGGAAGCCGGGTGTCGTATATAATACTGTCGTTCATAAAATCGTGTCGCAGCGACAGTATTTCCCGGGAAATACTGCATTTTATGGACAGCTACAATATTCTATAGGACATTTTTCGTGAAAAGTTGTCGCGCGACAATTTTTTCCAGCAAATATTGTCGCTGCAACAGTATTTCACGTGAAATGCTGTCGCTGCGATACAATTCCACGGCGACAGTATTATATACGACACCGGCGCTCGGTGGGCCACCTGGATATCCTCCTCCCGTGTCGTGACATTCACCCGATCATTGAAGAGACGAAGACACTCGTCAGTACAGTTTTCGTCGGATGTTTCTTTGAGTCCAAACACCCTCAAGTTCCACCTCCTTGAATACTGTTCTTGTTCGTTTTGGTTCTTGTCTATGTTTCTCGTTAATGTTTGAAGCTGTTGTTTCAGTTGACGGTTTTCGTTCTTAGTTTTTTTCACCTCTGTGCGAAAACTGTCTTTTCCATTTCCAGCGCGACGATTAGAGAACAGGGAAATACCAAGTCAAGCTCACCCGCCTGAAACCAGTTTCAGGCAGCTGCCCTTGACTTGGTATTTCCCTGTTCTCTAACTAGTAAACCCTACAAACATACATACTGTGTAGGATTATCCGTTTTTAATACTAATTTACTAAACTTTTCAGATTTCAGTTTTTGCTTAATCCTGTGTTTTTCCTGATCATTTTCAATAACATCATTTTCGCACAAACATTCATCAAATGAGTCTCTGTCTTTCATGTGAAATAAAACTACAGTCTTTAACTGTTCTCTAAAGTCTTTTAAAACTGAGTTATATTTTTGACATAAAATCCACACACTTATCCCTGCATGTCTTCCACTGAAAGCCAGTTTTGATCAAGTGTTTCTCTTTTTAACTATGTCTCTTTCTGCCGAACAGTCATCTATAATAAATAGTGTCTGTGTTCCTTCAAACAGTCTATAAAAGTGTTCTAAACACTCACTCAGTTTATTGCTAGGATCAACTAAATATATTTCATCATCTGTCCATATAAACCTTCTATCATGATATGCTTTGTTCCATTTAAGTGTTGGACAGAAAATCACAAAATGATCAAAATTATAGCGATAAACTGTTTGTAATAGGTCGAGGATAAATATTGTTTTCCACAACCAGTCTGCCCACAATCAATGAACAATGAGGGGTTTTTGTTACAAAGTTTAACTGCTCCATAGTTTTATAACAGAATTTAATCTAATCCAGTTATTGTTTTTATCATGCTCTCTGTCAAAAACTTGTTCAGTATAATAAAACCCTATAAGGCCTAAATGTGTAAGATTAATCCAATTCAGTTCTGTAAGATTGTTTCTATTTAAGTCAACGTTGATTTTGTTGCTTGTTGTTATGACCTTAATATCCTCACCATTGTGAAGAACGACGATGGTAACTTTAAGACGTTTAACGTCTAAGTTTTGCCAGCTAATATTAATTCCTTTTAAAAGGACGTCACTAACGCCCACAACCCCATCCCTTTCCACATCTTTTAAGACAGAAATTTCAAATATCATTGTGAACGTGTCTCCTAATTTTCTGCTTGGAAAGAACTGTAATTTTTGTAGAAGCTTCCTTTAAAACCGTTTCTTTTCTGTGGAGGAATATACTGTTTTTTCCCATACGGCTTTATTTCAATCTCTTTTCGACTATTGTCCTCTGGCATAAGACTTACATGTAAAGGGCCAGAGTTGAGTGCTTTTCTGAAACTTTTTTGGCGGCTAAAAAATGTAAATGGGCTTATGAATTCAAATTTTATGTCCCATTCTAAATATGGTTCTAAATGCCATTTGCTGTCAGGTTTTCGAACTATTTTATATTCATACAGGCCAGCATTATTTGCTTCTACATTGCGCAGTTGTTCTAGTTTAGGAAACCTTTTGTTGTCGCCAACCTCTTTGCGTTTATAATCACCATATTTAGTGTACTCAAAACCATACAAAGCGCCTATCTCACCATTCTGTTCAAAGTCCGTAACGTCTGCAAGGTCTTTTAATTCTAAAGTTATACACCTCACAGGCGCTAATGTAACTCCTGATTCTTCTGGCCCGCGCGACATTTTTTAGAACAACTAATTATTTTATTTCTAAAACAATGTGTAGGTTATCACATTTCACAACTTTTCCTGCTTTGTCTGCGATTTTTATATTAAATGATCCGACCCTCCCACGAACTAATCTTTTAAACTGTAAATTAGGGAATTGTATAATTTCATAATCGCAATATGCAGCTTTCCCTGACGGAAGAGCTCTTAAAACAGTTGAGGGCCTTCCATCATATAAGTTTTCATCAGTGCTCAGCTCATCCAAATGAACATAGAGTAATGAATGTAATGCAAGATCGAGCGGACTTTCCCCTTCATAAGTAGTTTTGTCTAGCGTAACACTAAAACTATGAATTGCTTGATTGTCAGTTGTAAAGCCTAACATTTTAGCCAGCTCACCATCAAAAATGTAACCTACTTCTTCTTCTTCAGGTTTGAAGGTCAACATTGTTTTCAGATCCGCATTGTTAAGTTGAGAGTTATGTCAAAGTTACTCATTGCTTCTTTTAGTGAACAAAACCCGTAATAACCATCAGGTATTGTTAGCTTGCTAACTAATTTTCCTGCATTATTAAATTTTTTAATCTTATTATTATTCTTGGATTCAGTTATATTAAACCATACGACTTTGTAAAAAATTTCATGGAGTGCGACCATTTTGGCCCCGCAATTGTTATCAATGGAATGTTCTAAAAACGAAGGGCGGTCTTGAGTTGTTATTGTTACAAACATTTTTTAAACGAAATAAAAATGAGTGCATTCAAATATACTGGTGCAAAATATTCTGTTGGGCCACACTACAATCTTAAAAATATAACAACTGATAGTCTTGACATTTCTGTGACTCAGTCTGACACTTTTCAAGTAAAGGTTAGTACTCCATTGAAGAGCTATCTTAACCCCCTATTAAAAACGACCGCATCCCGAAAGTGTGGTTTAGTCATCCGATGCAGTTTTATCAGAACCAGTTAAACTTTGCTGTGTTTTGTGCATCAACTGGTGTGGAGTGTCGTATGCTGATCACTTAAATCACCCTGATCCTTTGGTGAGGTTAGTGTACAGATTTCATTTCTATTACACCTTCAGGCGTATTTTGACTGAACTGCAAGCGCCATTGCCAAATGACAAACCGTTTAATCCATTCAGCAACAGAATAGACATGAAGGCTTTTGAAAGGATCTGTAACGAATTCAATATTAAGGTCAAGACAGACTTTAGACAAAAGTTGGATCTTAATCATGGTTTAGGCACCCCTTATTTTTGGGGCGTGCACAGAAAGTATAACTATGACTGGAATCCTCCTTACACATCTTTCTCTTCAGGCACAGCTGTTCACCTCGGGTCCATAGAGCAAGAGCATAAAACAGCATGGACAACATTTATCCTAGACACTTCTAAGGGCCTAATAAAAGCAGGAATAGAACGAATAAACGACTCTGTTCGAACTTACGTTTGGTGTTTGCTAGGTTCGCAAGCACAAACGAGATCGAGCATAACTGATCCTTCTACTGGTTTTGACGCACAAAAACAATACTTAGCAAATTTAGAGGACGCCATTAATTCTGCAGTTGATTTGCCTTCAAGTATTAAAAAGGTACCAAAATGTTTTACAATTTGCAAGATCGAAAGTAGACTTTGCTGTTGGCACTGGTTTATACATGCTGCCTTCTGACCTCAGACTCCAGATAGGAACAATAATAAACTACAATAATGAAATCCTTGTGGCAGGCAATGAACAGAAAGTCGGAAAAAACGAAATAAATTCTGAGCCAGTAAAATTACAAGCAGTAAAAAAACAAGATGACCCCCCAAGAATAAGTCATCCAATCCCCAAGGTCCAAAGCCTAAAGGCCATTGAAGACGCGGGCTCTGTTCGCGATGACCATGAATATGAAAAGACAGCACTTGTTCTTGGATTAACTGGCCTAGGATTACTTGGTCTTTATTTTACTAAATATTAACCCAACTATTAAGAGAACTAATGCCCATAAGTGCTCGGCCAGAAAGCCAACTACTTTGCCTGCAGTAGACAAAAGCCAGCTAACAACACCCCCTAATATGCTTGGTAAAGCGTCCACGGGTTTACTGGCTAATTTTTTTAATAAACCCGCAAGATGATCAAGCTGTTTTTTACCCACGATTTATCAGGCGGAGATGGAGGTGATGGCGGTGGAGGTACTGACCCAGGACCACTGCCGCCTGTAATAGCCATCACCAGTGTACTTATTGCAAATCCTAAGGCCGTTATAACGCTTGCTAATGTGACTCCTTGCTCTCTAAACAGTGTTCGTATTCGTTCTGCTAGGTCGTGTCTTCATATAAAATTCTTTCGATAGTTTCTCTTATTCTGCTCACTTGAGTTCGTAATTGTTCTCGGTTAGAAGACAACACTTCTAGTCTTACTGATTTTTGTAGTTCAAGATCTTTTAGTTCTTGGGTTATTTTTTCTTTAACATCACTCCCTAAGTTGGCGTCATCAGCCTCAGCGAGTTTTTTTTTTACTTTTTCAATATCCTTTTTTTAGTCTCGCCCAGTTATTGCCAAAATTGTTTATTAATTCTCCTCTAACGGTCTAAAGTACGGTCAAGGGCTATAATTCTCGCATGGGTAGGAGGATTCCTGTTTCTGCTAAGCGGTGGGTCGTGTATAGTTTTTAATGCCTGTTTACTTCTGATACCTGGTTTCTGCTTCTATGATTTTGTCTGCTGCTTGACTTAAATCTTTAAGTTCCGCTGTTTTGTATTTGGTTAGCAGGTGTAGTCTTGTAGTGTGTTTTGTAGTTTAGCAACAGCTTCCCATGTAATTTTGGTTTTAGAAATGCTAAGGCGATTTCGTTTCGCCCACTTCTTTAAGTCTATGTTTCATTGTAACTTATGCCTTACAACTTTGATGGGTCTCGTTTATCTGTAAGCGGAAAAACGTCTGTCCTTATCGTTGTGTCACATAAAAATGGCCGACTCTTACTTCAAAATCATTCAGGGGCTATAAATTGGGAGGTTCTAAGGCCTAACTTTGGTAAACTGCTCTGACCTTAGGTCTGTTAAAATTCATGCCACATGAGGCCGTTGAGCGATGTTCTGTTAATTCACGCCGCCACATGAGGCCCATGAGCGACGCTGCATCAAAGGAAGCCATTTCTCACTCATGTCGTCTCCAGGATCAAAATAACATCAGTAATCTTCTTCACCTCAATTCCTGCCATGTTTTTCAATAATTAACTTTTTATTTTGTTTATAAAAATGTCGCAAACATATGGTTCAATTCTTGACCCGCATAGAGACTGAAAGAGTCCCTTTGGCGTGAAGGAAATAAACGGAATATTAAAGAGATCCAAAATAATTACCATTCTACATTGATGGCAGATCAAAATTCTTACTGTCAAATTTCCAGACCTAGGAGCAGATGAGTTGATTGGTGCCAGGGCTCTGAGCGACTTACTTTTCAAAATATATGTGAAAAACTCGAAGCAGCAACAGACACAACAGGACAGTTGTGCAGAATCTGGGACGGGCAATCGTTAAGAAATTTTCTTAAAACTTGAGGGGCAGAAATATTTTCTTTACACAATGCAGAAATATTTTAACCTATTTGATCATATGGCTAACGAGAATGAAAGGAATGATCTTTGCGTTACAAGAATCGAAAAATAATGAAGCACAAAACATAGAATAGGCGCTGAAGATTGCTAAAGACGGGCAAAAAGTATGTAGCTGTAAGTTATGCGTATGGAAATGATTTCCTTCCCCTTGGATTTTGGGTGTTGTTAAGTTTGCGCATGCGCCCATACTTTCAATGGAGCATTAAAAGGGACAGATTTTCTATGAAACTAAACTTTTAATGAATATACAAACGCGGTTATCAGACATTCAGACACCTGAAAGCAAAGTACTGCATTCTGACATTCGCGTTAGAGTTTGACATTGTTAAGCAACGCTCACTTAGCAAGGGCTGTTTGAGCAAACAATATCAGTCAAAAATAGCAATATATTACGGAAAGAGTGATTCACCATTTTACACACCCTAAAGCAGGGGCAGGACACTATATGGAATTTTAGTTTTAGTGTCCTCAGCAAGATCACTCAACGGTAGTTTATTGCCTTTGCGAAGATGAACGAACCATTTAAAAGGACAAACTGAAAAGTTTCTTAATTTCCAAAATTAAACGAAAGGGCAATGTCACCATGAGGGTTAGTCCTAACCATATCATATGGGAGCGGGCTTAAAAAACTTATCGCATTTTGATGAATAAGAAAATCGTTCGGAGGACGGGAGCGCTAAAAGTCCAACAGGTAGACCTTGTGTCTAAAGATCTTCATCTTTCACAGCTGTTAGGCTCGTGAATTATTTAACAGTCGAAATACGGTTTATGGATTGACCTAAGGTCCAACAGTGGGTAATCAGTTGCATGGATGTGGGAGAACTGTTAGAGACGTAATAAACATTCAAATTGACAAAGAAAAAGATCGGACGAATAAACCGTTAATGCACATTGGGTTTTTAATATATGATGCGCAGTGAATATTCCAGAGAAACAGATTAAAAAGATATACATTACTAAAACTACTTTTTCGAATTTTTTTAAACGCATGGGGGTCTGTTCACGTTTTCCAAAAGTGGCCTACGGAGCCAGAGCGCCAAAAAGAGGGCTAGTAGAAACCCCTAAAATAAAAAACCTTCGATTAACCAACATACACAAATTGCATACACAAAACTAGAGCAGGCTTTCAAAATACAGCAAAACCAAACGAAGTTATTCTGCTGCCTGCTAATGCTGATACATATGTTAATTACTGAGCATCGACTTTGGCAGTGCACTATCGGCAGGGACAAGTGTTGGTCTCTTAGCAACAGGCGTAGGTGACCGCAAGCTATACCTCTAGGTGGTTTGTCTTTAGGCCCTTGGCGTGTGATCTCATTAGCTGTAAGTTGCTGCTAGCAAAAACTTAAAAACTAACTCCAAAAAGCACACAGCTATGGTTCAAACTAATAACAGCTAAACTTACGGTTCGTTCAAATGACAATAACATATAAGCGCTCTTGACTCAAACATCACGGATTGAAAGAATTTAGCCGTTTACAGGGCCGATTTTGATGGACTATAAAAGACAAAAGGTTTGATCTTCAAAAAAAGGCAAGGGCAAGTTTTTTCCAACAGCCAGACACCGAGCAGATAATAAAAAGAATGTTTAAAAAAAAGTAAACGAGACATTAAAAACTCTTTCTAAACAGCTCACTTTAACAACATCAAAGGGCGTTTATACTTTTAGGTTTTATGAGTCCCAAGCACAAAAAGGACCGTTTGATAGTGATTCTGCATTAATTATTTTTCTTAAATTTAAATAAATATTGAGTTAGAAAAGGGAAAACTCAACAAGGCTGAGATATATGAAGGACAAGGACGAAGTGTTGAAGGGAATGCTTGAGGGAGAGCGTTTGTCAAACGCTTTAAACGATATTTGATCTAGAGTCATTGATCCACACAAACGTACAGCAAGTGTTGTGCATGCTATTTCTCCAAGTTCCAGGGTAAACTAACAAAAGACCCGCGTTAAAGTAATGTTAAGCTGTTTTAATCCGACTATATAACAATTAAATGAAGAAAATCTAGAAGTTGGGTCGCAACTAAACAAACGGTTATTCTTTCTTCATAATGGACTTACACAGGTTGGGCAGACCAATGCTTACACCAGTTTGATGTGGCCGCTGAAGAAGCCAAAATAGAGGCTCTGGTTGGTCAGAGGGCGAAAGTCTTAGAGATCAGATTAAAACAGGCTAAGTATGCCCGATTGTAGGCAGGTCTTACATTCCACTACCTCCAGGATTGTCGCAAAAAGGCAGTTCTAAAACATAAAGAATACAGACAACAAATGTTTCTGTGGTGTGTCTTGCAAGCTAGCATTACGCCCGTAAAAACGCGAGAGGAGTATCTAACTATGAGCCTTACATCAATGATCTTTAACTTATAGTGGAATATCCTTTCCTGTTAGCGTGGATTCCATTGCTCAGTTGAAGAACAAAACAAAAAACCAATAAACAGGTTAATGTATAACCAATGGTCTGAGGAAACAAATTTGGTGCCTATTAGAGTGTCTAAAGACGGCCCAACAATATGTGATCTAGCCAAAAGTCACTGTGGGACCTTACTCCTAATGTTTTCGCCAGCAGGGTGCCACATTACACATTGATACGCACAAGAGTAGGACTAATGCAGCATACTTCAAAAGATGGCATAAAACAAGAATTCTGTAGAAAAGTTTAAACATGAATTCCATTCTGTTCCAGTGCGGCTTGGCATATAAAACACATTGTTAAAATTTTCTGTAGACTGTAATTACAGGACTAATTACCACCACCGCCGGATCTAAAGTTAGTTTTAAGAACAGGAAACGGCTGCAAAACGGAGTCCCATTAGTAGTTACGGGCAGACTCGAGTCGTTATTGTTCCCTATGAGGGGGCCAACCCACAGAAACTTCCCAAACAAACCCAGTCTTAATGGTACTCATCAGATTTTTCATTTGCCTTCAATTTTGTCAGGTCAGATGGTGTCCATTCGGAACCAGAATTTTTATAGGAGGGCCTAATGCTGCAGATACTTCTTAGACGCATGCAGCAAGTGCGTAACGCCCTGTTCTAATAAATCTGGATTTATCTGAAATCAAGATGACGGCCGTTAAAGACCAACAACAGTATGATCAGAACACAACATTGTTGGATCTTGTGGTTTAGACAACTAATGTCTAACAGTGAAGACGCCAATCCGACGTAAGAGCCATTGATCACAATTGCAGAAAGTTCAGAGGAGCAGCCACAGTAAATGCATCTTCAACTAACGTTGGACCAAAAGGAGTGGAAGCTGCCCATCTCTTTCATAACTGCGAGGTTACGACTCTCAACATATAATGCAAGCAGTAACCGACGCCTTCTGGTGTCATGCATTGCACAGTCATCAGAAAAGTACTGTGTTCACTTTAAATCCCATGTCTTTTTATGACTCTATGCAACACCTGATGGGATCATTAGAGTCACTGGCTATGTCCTTAAAGTCCTGCCCAATAACGAAGAATATTTTGACCCAACTCTTGTTAGAAAGGGAGTTTACCTTATGAGTACATGAACAGTTGGCAAAGGTTTGATGAAGATACACTTCCGCCTAAAGGCGCGTTCTTTTCTAGTCTTAGAGGAAAGGCATCAGTGATTCTGATTACCAGCATGCTCAAGATGCGTGGCAGAAGTTAGATTGTAAAACGATGGGAGACTATCATGATTCTACTTGATGGCTGATACATGTTTGTTGGCGGACGTTTTTGAAAATTATAGAAAGACCTGCATGAAACATTATAGCCTGGATCCCGCGCATTACATTTCTGCGCCTGGGATGAGTTGGGATGCTTTCTTAAAAGTTTACTGGAGTACAGATTGATTTATTGTCAGATTTACCAATGATTCAGATGATTGAAAACGGATTGCGTGGAGGAATTATAGGGCGTCGCATCTTTACGTAAAGCAAACAACAAGTCTTGGACGACTAATCCAAGAAAAGGTCTAACTATCTTATTATTTAGATGCAAACAATCTGTAGGGTTGGCAATGGCGAATCATTTCCCATTACGAATTTTTAAAATGTACACTGGGGGTTTAAAAACATTCAAGAATTTGTAAACAACTGCATACTTTTACAGCCGATCGTAAAAGGGGTCTTTTTTCAGAATTTGCTTAGAATACCCTCATGAACCCATGACCTACAAATGACTACCCATTAGCAGCAAAATTTAAAGACGAATCCGAGAGACCACAAAACTTCTCCCTAATCTTCGGGGCAAAAAAAAAATTATGTCTGTCTTACAGACTTCTACAATTTTTTTTAAAGGCAGGTTTAAAAGTTGACAGCTTTTCATCGTAAAATTTGCTTTTGACCAAAAACGTTCATAAACCAACATCATGAAGAACACTGATTTTAGAACTAAATCCACAGAGCTTCAAAAAAAGTTTTTTTAAGCTGTGAACAACAGCTGTTTGGAAAGTTTGGGAAATCCGCACAAGGAAAAGAGTTAGTTGGTCACCAAAGAGAACGGGAAATTTAAGCTGATTTAAAAACCCTAATTATCGGGACTTTAGAAGTTTCATGTCACCTTTTTCATAATGATGAAAAAAAAGAAAGTAAAATTGGAAAAACCCGGTTTTTGGTTTTACTGTTTTTTGAATTATCAAAGTTTTTAATGTTAAATTTTTTTGCTACTTTAAGCCCTCGATCAGAGCCAAAGATTTACACGATACAGTATTTGTTATAGGTCCCTACTAAAGACATCTATAAAGACATGGAATTAGAATAGTAAAGGGCATGAGGAGGGTATGATACACTGATTCCCCAAAAGATTCGCCTTTACTCAATTACTAAAAAGAAGGTTTGGAAAGAGAAGATGAATTATCCGGGAGGGGTTTAAGGGTTTTTTGGGTTTAAGGAAAAAAAAGTACAGTATTTCGACCAAAAAAAAAAAATCTTAAAAAAGCAAAAGGAATTTCCCGCAGTGTTGTGCATCAAAATATCACATCAACTAAAAAAAGCTTTTTTTGACAAAAAACATAATCAAAATTTACATGGTCAGCACAAATTGTAACAAAGAAGTCTTAGAAGAACAAACACAAACGAGTATTTGTTAACCAGATTTTTCTATGCAATTGACACTGGAGAACGGCTAATTATATTTCTTCTTCCCCGGGGGCCTTCCCCGGGGGGTTTATATTTTTCATCATTTTATTTTAAAGCCAATCAATTTCATCCAATTCAGCTTGATGTCCCGAATTTTTTTTTTTTTTTTTCAAGATATCTTTTCCCCCCCATTGAAAAACAAAATTTGGGGTTTGGGGGTTTTAGTGATCTGGTGTTTTAGCATGTTTTATTAATCCTCATAAATATTGTCTAATAACAGAATTTTTTTTCAAAGTTCTTTAAATTTCCCCAAGGGCTCTTCCTTTATCATTCTTGTTTTTCTTCCATTTTTAAAATTTTTTGTAAATTAATTAAGCAACTGGGAAATTGTCTGGCGGGATTACTGCTTCTTCCTTCACAAAATCTTTGAGGGGCGGGTTTTTTGCGTGTCATTTCCGTAAAAAATACACGGGGGGATTCATCTTTTCAAATTTTTTTTTATTTTATACGGAACAACCCCAAACTATCGGGTTTCCCTAAAGCGAGTGTCCCCTTGCTTCTCCCGGTAAATAAAGGGACCTACTTTCAAAACCAAAAAGGGAAAATTTGCGGATGAAAAATCTCCTTCAAAAACATCTATTGTTTTTTTTTGTAGCTTTACTGGTTTTTGCCCTTTAATTTTATTATTTATCGCGCGCAAAACTGGGGCGTCTTCTAACCCTTCTGTGTTGCGAGAATTGTCAATCAACTCTCTGTATACTGGTAGGAGAAAAGCTTTCAAACTAACTGTTTGTTAAAATTTTCAAATAAAGCCTGTGATCTGTGAACTCCCGGAATGCCCCTTCTAATGGGAACTCTATGTTTTAACAATAATTGATTCACTCGGCCTTTAAATTCTTTTCCATCATCGACTTGAATCATGCGAGGATAATTTAAGGGGCCCCGTTGATATATCATTTGTATGGCGACAGCAACAGCAGAAGCACTCTTTGTGTTAATGGTTCCGCATCTTTGTATCTTGAAGCTCGTCAATGACTGTGAGTGCGTACTTAAATCTTTTTCGTCTAATCGTATCATGAGGTAAATATAGAAGGTCCATTGATGGGTGTCGTTCGGTATTGTATTCACAAAGTGTGGTCTCTGTATTTCGTTTAGGCGCAGGTAAATAAATTTGCCAAATCGCTTGTTTAGATAACCATTCCTTTGCTGTTGTTCACTGACTCCCGCTGCTTGGCTTAGCTTTTTTATTGCCGTGATTCCCTTCCAATATCCTTTGGCGAATAATAGATTTTGTTCATTTTTATTCAGCCAATATTATGTGCAACAAAATACACAACAGACATACCAAAGACGATAAACACGATTTCTTGCATCTTTTGTTTTTCGAGGGCTGATAAAAGTCGCTGAATTTTGGTGGGGGCAATGTCTCGATCGGTTTGCCTGTTACAAGATAATATTCTTTTATTGCTTGATCAACGTCTTTAAATGTGTAAGCTGCATGCCCTGTTTTTTCAGTTGTCGTTAATAAAATCTAACTGCTCAATTCTCTGCTTTTCATAGGCGTCTTGCGCAGCTGCTAGTTGCTCCACAGCTTTGTTATGTCTTTTTCTCTCGCCGTCATCCCGAGTTTACTGAACGCGTAATTACTTCCGCTAAAAGCAAGCGCATTAACCACAGCGCCGCCTATCATCATTACGAGTGAAGCCACTTTTTATAAATGTATTTTTAATTTACATATTGTACTGTCAGGAATTATTCCTTGCTTAACTAAAAAATCTTTCGTAGCAAACGAAGCTAAAAGAAAGAATCAGTTTTTGCAAAAACCCAAAGCCTAGTTTGCCAAGATTTTGGGGTTTAATTTTTTAACAGGCTTTTCCAAAGATTGGTCATATTAAAAACCACAAAAAACAGCAGAAGGGAAAACAAGTTGGAAACCCCTCTTTTCGGCGCTCTTTTTTTAAAAAACAAAATAATTAAATTTAATAAAAACATGAACACCGAGATCACTAAACCTTTCCTGAACTATGTTTAAAAAAATACCGTTTGTAGCAAGCTATTATCCCAAAAAAAGAAGACTGTATTCTTTGGCGCATGTGGAAAAACAAAACATTTTCCCGGAAATGAATTCAAATAGAACAAAATCAACAGATGCCCCCACAAACATAAAAAGTTCTAACGGGTATGAAGGCAACAGGTCAAGAATTTTTAAAGTGTAGGACAAAGGTTCTATTTGTACACAAAACAGCTAGTTTTTGCCCCCATTGATTCTAAACAAACTTATGTTATTAACGCAGGACCCAGTTTTAAAAAAAGTCAAGAGTCTCTAGGATGTACTATACACTTTTTTGGAACTTACGTCGCCATTTCATGGGATTAATTATTTTTAAATCATATAGATTTTTTTTCCCCTTCAAAATGCCGACCCAAAAAATCAGCAGAACCAAAAAAACATTGAATGGGTGGAGAAAAGTGAGAAAAACCCTCACCCTTTGGCGTGTTGCAGCGGGGAAAAAAATTAAGCAGGTGGAACAAGCGAACAAAATTACAGTTACAAGCACGAATGAAAAGTGCCATTTGTTTCAATGCCTGTTTTAAAAAAACCCAGAAAAAATTGATCCTACAACAACGGGGTTGCCTACACCCCCAAAGCCTTTTTTTTTAAACAATTTCATTTTGGGGGCATTGCTTTTGGGGGGTTTTTTAGGGTTAAAAAAATAAAAAAAAGACAACAAAAACCAAAGCAGCCCGAAAAAACCCAAAACCGCAAATATAGAAGATGAAAAAAAAACGCCCCAGAACCGCCAACAACAAAAACCTTTATCCTTTTAAAAATGCAATAATCTTTAAAAAATTTAAAATAAAAAATTTTAAAATTTGATTTTGAATAAAAACTTCTTTTGTCTTAGAGGATACTTTTTTATAAACTTGAGCTAACTTAAGTTAAACTTGGGTATTGACAAAAACTTTAAGAATTTGATGTACTTAAGAAAACTTAAAAGAATTTAATAAAGAACTTAATTTAAAAAAATTTAAAATTAAAAAACTAATTAAAAAATTTGGGGGCACTTGTTTTTAAAACTTAAATTTAAAAAATTTGGGGGTTACTTAAGTTAAATTTAAATATTTATTTTGTCTGCATGGGGGGGGGCGGGGGGGGGGTAGGGGTGGGGGTGCTATTTCGCGCACCTCAATCAACGGGGCCAAGTGATCACATAGTCATTTGGGCCTTTTCCCGCTGAGCTTTGCAGGTGCTGCCGCGCTTTCAGGCCCTGATTATATTTTCACTTGACCATTTGCCGCGGGGCTCCTTTTTTTCTCAACCGGGCTTGCAACTGGTTTTGGGCGATTTCAGCATAATTGCTGTAGCCAGCTTTTAGGGCGCTCTAATCCCAGTAGTAGTACACCCCCTTGATTTTTAGAGCATTTATAGGGAAATAACTGGCTACACACTACTCCTCTCCAACTGGAGATGTACAAAGGGCTGCCTAAAAGTCTAATATAGTTTACGTTTGCTACACTTCATTTAACTGATTCCTGGGTTTGAATTTGGATTAAAAAAAACACAGAAGTTGAAAAATTTTCTACTTTCAATCAGCCATGTTAACCTCCCCTTTAAGAAATGACCCTTTTTGATGGTTTTTTGTTTTTTAAACATGGTTTGGGGTTTCTAAAGCCAATCCCCAAAAATCACCAGAGGATTGTTTTTGTTTTGGGCCCAAAACTTTCAACAATCACGCCATTTCTTAGATAAAACCATCTCATCGTAGTCAAACACTATTAAAATTGTCTATATCGGGGCAAAAAATTTTGCCTTAAAGCATTTTCTTGAACCAACAAAACCTTTTAAAATAGTCTCCATTTCCAAAGCATCGGTTCACTTTTTTTCCCTTTTTCCCCCCTTCTAAAAACAATGCTTTTTTTTCGGTTTTTTAAAAAAACAGCTTCACCTATTCCTTTTTTACAAATACCTAACATCATTAAAGTAAAATTTTATCTTTATCGCGAGCCGTTCTTCGGTAAACCTGTTTAAATTGTTAAAATAACAAACCAACAGTAAAGCACGTAAACCGGGCCCCCCGTTCGGGATCAGGGGGGGGGAAAGGAAAAACATCTTCTTGTTGGTAACCCGGTTTATTGGGAAACGCCGTAACCCAGCACTTAATTTTAACCCCCCCCCGATTCGTCGGGTGTGACATCGGGCCCATCGCGTGTCGACATGCAACACTTCTAACACGCTCGTCATTTTGGACACTAGTATAATCGGAAGCCTGCTCCACCCTTTTATACGGGTGTTCACTCTGCTGCTTTTCCCCCCCTTACTCTATTTTGTTTCACCACTGCGCTTTCCCCCACGTTTTCTCCGAAAACTTAGTAAATTAGATTAAAAAGGATAATCCTACAATATTATTTTTTGGGGAAAAAAAGCGAGAACAAAAACACGGGGCAAGGCGTCGCTCGAAAATTTTAAAACCGTTGAGAGCGGGAGCTTGACCCCTGTTTTTTATTCTCTTTCATCCTAGTTAAAGTGTCATCCACACCAACGGCCAACGACTTTTTCTTTTCCCAAAAATTCGTGATGGAAAATTTTTCGGGTTTTACAAATGTTTGCTGCTTCAGCACGAAACCCGGTTACATCTCTTCAAGGGCTGTAAAGGGAAAAGGAGCAAAGCAAAGTTAACTCCGAGGGGGAAAAAGCCCCCTGTCCGAAAAAGCTTGGGGGGAAAACAAACCGCAAGGAAAAAACGGGGCGATGTTCTACCCCTAGCAATTCCGGGGCCCCGTAAATAAAAACCCCTTTTTCAGCTCATTTCCCTTTTTTGGGTAAAAATTGGCTTCAACTTAAAAATCAGTCTTGTTTAAAACAATCACCTAGATTGAATAATCAGTACATCCCTTTAACGTTGACCTTAAAAATTTCTCTCGCTTTCTAGTAAATCCTTTTCTAAAAAACATAAAGCTAGATTTTTTTTCTAAATTTCGGTAATTTGTATCTGGGATCAGCCTTTTAAGACTATTTAGTTCCCTGCCACCCTACCCCCAGTTTCCCCATAATAATGTAATGCCCCAGCAAACAAAAAAAAAAGAATCAAAATACCCTATTTAAAAATGCAACTCCCTTTTCCCCAAATTTTTTTTCCAAATGAAAGTTTTGTCGATAAATAAAAAAACAAAAAAGGCAACAAACAACTTTTTTCACACCATTCGTACAAAAAAATAAAATGTGAATGGTACCACAAAGAAAACGAGCTTTAACAACGCATAATACTTCAAATACTTCTTTAAAAGTTTTTCTCATTCCCTTCTTACAAAAAAGGGGCCCCAGTAATTTCTTTTCTTTTTTTTTATTGTGTAGAACGCTTTGTCGAAATCAATGAAAGCTGCATGCATTTTTCTATTTAATGAAAATTGCTTTTAAATGACTGCACGCAATGTAAATATATGGTCAGTTACAGACTAATTTCGTTTAAGCCCTGCTTGAAATTCACCAGTGATATTGTTCTGCTAGACCCATTCCTGTAATCTTGAATTAATTATAGAACTACTTTGCTACTTATGTCTAAAGAGAAATTCCTCTGTAATTCTTTGGATTGTTAATGTTGTTTTTTTCTTTGAACAATGAACACATAAGAGATTCTTTCCATAAATCAGGATATTGACTTGTGTCCCCCAAAAAATAATAATGTTTTACAATGAAGCAGTGACATAATCAACTAATATCACCAATATTATCTAACACCTTTATCATTTATATAATATAACTATTGGATACCACCCTTCCCATAATTTATACCTTCCATCACATCTTTTTTCTGTCCTCACCCCTTTCCCTCCCCCACCCCTTAGAAATTGTATTAGCATTAGTATCCGCATAGGAACTATTATTATTATTATTATTTTTATTATATTATTATTATTTATTATTATTATTATTATTATTATTATTATTATTATATTCATAATGATCATATTTTTTACTAACATTGTCACATATATATATATATATTATATATATATATATATATATATATATATATATATATATATATATATATATATATATTATATATATATATATATATATATATATATATAACTCAATTATAAACAAAGCTGCTCTTATGTCCTTGATTGAAGAAATAAGGGGAGATAACTATTCATATATGCAGTGGTAGATAATTCTGCGTAACTAATAGCATGTGCTTGAGTGGGTGAATGGGGAATGATAAATGCTTCTCAAAAATGAGTCTTCAGCAAGCTTATAGTCTCAAGGGGGAAACAACCTCCAAAGGGGAGGAAACTCACTAATATATTATAACTCCTGATCAGTTACCTGTATTTTGAAACCCCATTGTTTCTCTTCAGTGACCCCATAAAGTGCTAACTTGACCCCTCTGCCTTTTCAGTTTTAAGCAGAATGCTATCCCAGAAAAAAGGCTGGTGTGCAATACCATAGTATGCTTGTGACTTTTCAAAAACCCAACCAAAGGTGCCACCTAAGAAGCAAAAAGAAAATCATGAAAGAGCAAAACAAGTTGTATTTTTTGTGAAAAGTAGAACATATATATATTATATAATATATATATATATATATATTATATAATATATATATAATATATATATAAATATATATATATATATATATATATATATATAAATATATATATTATATATATATATATATATATATATATATATATATATATATGTTGTGGTTAAAATAAGTATTAAAAAGGAATATTAAAATACTCTACACATTTGTTTCAAGCTGGTGGCTATCTTCAGGATGATATTTGGGTTGCCCACCGCCGGTGTTATGTAGCGTGTTGGGCCCTGTTGCAGCATTTTTCACGTGTGGGTTGGTTGCACGTGCTTTTTTTTTTTAAAGGTTTTCAGGTTGTTGTTTGGGGTGTGTTCACTAACAACGATTTCCATTGTGCCTGCAGTTGTTTACTATTTCTGTTTTAGTGTCTAAAGTTGCTAAGTGGGTTTACATAGTATCAGCCATTTTCCTGTTAAACATAGGTTGCATCTTTTTAAAATGTTGCTGTATGGTGATGCCCTTTTTATGATTTTCCAGGATATATTGTAGTTTATTTTTGCGTCTTTAAGTTTCCAAATGTATTTGCTCAATTCTGTTTGGTTTTTGTATTTTTCTTTATTAATTGACTGTTTGTGGTTTGCATATCTGGTTTTGAAGTGGTTTTCAATAATTCCTATGTATGTTTCTTTTTCATTTTCTGATGTCACAGTGGCTTGGTAAACAATATTCTTATAAAGGCATTTGTTGCTTAGGGGGCACTGCTCTTTTTTGATGCAATTGCAATATTTCTTTCCTTTCTTCACCCTTCTTTGCTATGTTGATTTTCGTTTTGTTGGATGCATCAATTAGGTTTTTGAGGTTGGATATACATGAGTATGATAGTTTGACGGTGATTGTGTTGAATATTTTTGACAGTGTGTGTTCTTTTGGGAATGCAGTTGTTAAGATTTTAAAGAATTCTTTCCCTATGTTTGTTTTGAGTTTCCCGTCGTATGGAGGGTTGAACCATATGATTTTCTTTTCCTGTTTTTCTTACTTTTATTTGTGTTGGTATCTGGGTTGTATTGTAGTTTATAATTGTACCCACTTTTTTGCAGTGCTTCTTGGTACTCTACTGCTGCGTTGTTGAATACTCTTTCATTGCATGACAGATTTGATAGTCTCTTGTTTATTCCGTTTAAGATGGCATGGTATGGTCTTTAGTACAGATGGTGGATGGTTACTTTTGATGTTTACATAGATAGGTGTGTCATTAGGTTTCTTACTGGTACAAGAAACCTAATGACACCCCTGTTTATGTAAACATCAAAAGTAACTATCCACCATCTGTACTAAAGACCATACCCAAGGGAATAAACAAGAGACTATCAGATATGAGCAGTGCCCCCTAAGCAGCAAATGCCTTTATAAGAATATCGTTTACTAAGCCACTGTGACATCAGAAAATGAAAAAGAAACATACATAGGATTACTGAAAACCACTTCAAAACCAGATATGCAAACCACAAACAGTCATTTAAAAAAGAAAAATACAAAAACCAAACAGAATTGAGCAAATACATTTGGAAACTTAAAGACGCAAAAATAAACTACAATATATCCTGGAAAATCATAAAAAGGGCATCACCATACAGCAACATTTTAAAAGATGCAACCTATGTTTAACTGAAAAATGGCTGATACAATGTAAACCACACTTAGCAAATTTAAACACTAAAACAGAAATAGTAAACAACTGCAGGCACAGATGGAAATCGTTGTTAGTGAACACACCCCAAACAAAAACCTGAAAACCTTTTAAAAAATAATAAATAAAAAAAAATAAAAAAACACGTGCAACCAACCCACACATGAAAACAGCTGCAATCAGGCCCCACATGCTATATGACACCGGGCGGTGGGCAACCCAAATATCATCCTGAAGATAGCCCCCCAGCTTGAAACAAATTTGTAGAGTATTTTAATATTCCTTTTTAATACTTATTTTAACAAATGTTGCTTCCCAAGGGGTTGAGCGCTTTTAGAATCGTTTTAGGCTGTGTATCTACATTGATCTCTCTCTCTCTCTCTCTCTCTCTCTCTCTCTCTCTCTCTCCTCTCTCTCTCTCTCTCTCTCTCTCTCTCTCTTCTCTCTCTCTCTCCTGTATATATATATATAATATATATAATATATATAATATATATATATATATATATTATATATATATATATATATATAACACAAAACCCCTTAAGACACAAGTGCTGTGGGTCAGTTCTTGGAATGAATCCACAAGGAACTTTATTAGGATAAACTAATAAATTCCAAGGATAAGTAACTGAGTACCATTCAGCAATTTAAAGAGCCGTTTGGTGTTGCAATGACTGCCAGAAATATTCTGTTATAAATAAGCTTGCTCTCATGTCTTAGATTGAACAAATAGGGGGAGATAAGCATTCATATCTGTAGTGGTCGATAATTCTGCCTAACTAGCATTGCGTGCTTGAGTGGGTGAATGGGGAATGATAAATGCTTTTCAAAATGAGCCTTCAGCAAGCTTATAGTCTCCAAGGGGAGACAACCGCCAAAGGGGAGAAACCTCACGTTACATATTATAACTTCTGTTCGGTTACCGTTTTTTTTTTTAAAAACATGATTGTTTCTCCTCAGTGACCCCACCTCATAAAGCGCTAACTTGACCCCTCTGCCTTTTCAGTTTTAGGCAGAATGCTATCCCAGGAAAAGGCTGGTGTGGAATACCGTAGTATGTTTGTTGACTTAAAAAAAAAAGGTGCCACCTACGAAACAAAAGAAAATTATGAAACAGTAAAATAATCTACATTTTCTTGTGAAGAGTACAGCATATAAAAAAACAACAACCTCACAAGTGCTGATGGCCAGTTCTTGAATGAATCCACAAGGGACTGAATTAGAATAAAGTAATAAATTCCAATTATAAGTAACTGAGTACCATTCCAGCAATTTAAAGAGCCGTTTGGTGTTGCAGTGACTGCAAGAAATATTCTGTTATAAATAAGCTTGCTCTCATGTCTTAGATTGAACAAATAGGGGAGATAAGCATTCATATTTGTAGGTTTTCAATAATTCTGCCTAACTAATGGTATGTGCTTGAGTGGGTGAATGGGGAATGATAAATGCTTCTCAAAATGAGCCTTCAGCAAACGTATAGTCTCCAAGGGGGAGGCAACCTCCAAAGGGGAGGAACCTCACTCTACATATTATAACTTCTGGTCATTTACTGGTAGTTTGAAACCTGATTGTTTCTCCTTAGTAATCTCGGAAAGTGCTAACTTGATGACTGTGCCTTTTCAGTTTTAAGCAGAATGTTATCCAAAAAAAAGGGTGTGTGCAATAGCATAGTATGTTTGAGTTTTCAAAAAAGCAACCAAAGGTGCCACCAAAGAAACAAAGAAAACAAATCATGAAACAGCAGAATAAGCTACATTTTCGTATGAAAAGTAGAACATATAAAAAGAAAACCTCTTAAGACATAAGTGCTGAGGACCAGTTCTTGGAATGAATCTGCAAGGGCCTGAAATACAATAAACTAATAACGTCTATTGATAAGTAACTGAGCACCATTCCAGCAATTTGCAGAGCAGCTTGGTGTTGCAATGACTGCAAGAAATATTCAATTATAATTAGAGCTTGCTCTTATGTCTTAGATTGAATAAATAGGGGAAGATAAGCTTACATATCTGCAGTGGTAGATAATTCTGCCAAAGTAACAGTATGTGCTTAAGTGGATGAATTGGGAATAATAAATACTTCTCAAAATGAGCCATCAGCAAGCTTATAGTCTCGAAGAAGGAGTCAATCTTTAATAGGAGAATGCTCACTAACATATTATAAAGCCTGGTCAGATACCTTTACTTGGAAACCTGATTCTTTCCCTTAGGGACCTCGGAAAGTGCTAACTTGACGCCTCTGCCTTTTCAGTTTTAACTCTTTCATCCCTGCAACTCGGTTTTCCAGTTTGCGAAAATAATACCCTTCCTTCCTGCAGCCTGGAAAACTGGGCAGCGCAAAATCCCTCCTTTCAAATCCCTCCTTTCCTTTCTGCAGCCCGGAAAAACGGTTCTCACGGTAAGCGCCATGACTGGGTCACTCGCACGGCAGTGTTTATGAATGGAATGGATGCCAGATGGCCCCTACAGAGTGGGAAGGTGTTGCCGCTGTATTCTGGCCGGTTTGCTACTGCACACGTTGCAGTTCTCAATTTACACTTCTTTTTCTTTTCTCTAAATCCAGGATCGTACTATAAGAATCTAGGAACAAGAGGAAGTAACGGTTCATAGCAAAGTTGGAATAAAAGAGTTAAGCAGAATGCTATCCCAGAAAAGGCTGGTGTGAAATGCCATAGTATGTATGTTGACTTTTCAAAAAAATAACAACAACAAAAGAAAACAAAGGTGCCACCTACGAAGCAAAAGAAAAATCACGAAACAGCAAAACAAGCTCTATTTTCGTGAGAAAAGTAGAACATATAAAGTGATAGCCTCCTAAGACACAAGTGCTGTGGGCCAGTTCTTGGAATGAATCCACAAGGGACGGAATTAGAATAGACTGATATATTCCAGGGATACTTAACTGAGCACTATTCAAGCCATTTTACAGAGCAGTTTGGTGTTGCAATGACTGCAATAAATACCATTTTTGAAGGAAATTGAATGAAGATTTTGAATCTGGGCTTCTTTTGTTTTAATTTTGATAATACAAAAGTATTTAGGCTTGTAGATTTGGATAGATTTTTTTGCACGATCAAAAACATATGTATTTACCACATCCAAACAAGAACACACAGCAAAAAAGTTGAAAATAAAGTTTGTATTGTCACACTACACCTGTAAATGAAAGTAAAACAGTTTGGACGTCTATCAAGACGCTCACACTCGATGCAGACTGACCAGTCCACGACCACGCCCCCCCCCCCCCCTCCCCACCACACCCCCTTGCTCAACTTCAACCCTCTCTTTCACTCCTCATCTTCCCCTACCTTTTCGTCTGCACCGTGTCACGCCGCGAGCAGGCCACGATCCCCTCTCGCACTGATTTCACATCACTGGACACCAGCACGCAGTGCAGAGTACACACTTGGCTGGCTCGTTCGACTGACGCTGTCAGCTGAACGCACACTGAGGTCACAGAGCCCTACTCAATAACTGACGAATATGGTCGGCAATTCCACCACTATCATCATCTCACCTTCATGCTCGAGTTAGTCGTTGAATAAAAGATTATTGTGTTTGTCAAAAATCATCAGCAGAGCCTGCTCAGCTGTGTAAATACGTTGACTTGGTCGCTGGTCGCTTCGACAACGAAGGTTGCGCCGCCATCTTTGCAAGCGAGACACGAAGTGCTGGCTAGTCACCCAGTCAGTGATAAGAATAAATGGGCTTTCCCCTCACGTGTGGTCATTTACATATTTTTAAGACTACAGACATATAAGGCTTTCTACGCAAACTCTATTTGAGTCCGTTGATAGAAATAGTAACGAATGAAAACTCAAGAAAAATGCATGACGTCAGGGGACTGCCCATAGGCACATGGAAAGCACTTTTATTTCCGCGTCAGCTGACTGACTAAAGGCGCTCAACGGGTTAAGCTGCACCCGCTCTCTTCAGCTGCTTGAAGGTTCTACGAACCGAGTACCAGTTCTTCTCCTCCCAAGTGGGTTCAAATGTTTTTTTTCTACCTTTTAAAATCCTTTGTGAAAGAACCCAGGCAGTCAAACTTTTTATACCTGTACTATCCCTGAGACTGCATCAGTATGCCTTTCATCCTTACCCCTTTTCCAAAGCCCTTTCGGCTTTAGGCAACTCCCAGTCATTCCCAGTCCCTTGTTGTTCCTACCCGAAGACTGTATCGACAAGACAAGGTTTTCAAGCCATGCTGCTTCATCCACACCTGCCCTCACCACCGCATTTTTCCCAAAACGGTTTTCGACTGCACTTCAATCCAGCAATGGCTCTTCAGAAAACTCTTCAAAAAAGATCCTCACGAAGCTAGTCGTTCATGATGGAATCAGAGCTCACAGCATATGACAAGAGAATCGCCTCAATTGACCATCGCCTACGCCACTTGAAAAGCCAACTTCGCTCTCTCTGCGACAAGTCCACATCACACTATATTGTCACCAACACCCAGAGAGTCAACCAAATCTGTATACAACGCTGAAGCAGACCAAACCAAAAAATGTCCAAGCTATTGCCTCTCCCAACCAAGTCAACAACAGCCACGAACAACCTTCACCCAACCCTAAACTCGTCATCACTATTCCCACAGATCTTCTACTAACAGAGGCACAGCGCCGTCTCCTTTCGAGAGGACTGGCATTCGTCCCCCGCCAACGTCAAGCCAATAAATCCAGCATGCTCTTTGACTGTTAAAGGTACTTCAGACGCCTCCACCTGGCTGCTTTCTTCGAGGACACGTCATGCCACGTGACCTGGCCCCAGACCCCCATGATTTAACCACCCTGTTTCCTCGAGAACCCAGCTGTGGGCCCAAACCAGGCAGTCAGCAGCCCTCGACTACTACATTGACCAGTGCGAGCGCAAGATTGCTCAAGTGAGTCCCGAAACCCCTGAAGAGATCCAACATTAGCCAGGCAGAGCAGCAAGCTCTCATAGAACTCAAAAAAACGGACAGACTTTGTCATCAAACAGGAGAAAAAGGCGGCGCGTTGGTTGTTTGGCGCAAGGATCTGTATGAGGAAGAAGCCCTGAAACAGCTGTCAAACACAGCCTACTACACCCCCATGAGTGGATCCTCTACCAAGAGAGACAATGCCCTCGTACGCCGAACTCTAAGGAAGCGATCTCCAAGAACCACCTTCCCCAGAGGCAACAAGAGCCATCACCAAAAAACCCGAAGGAATCCAGTTTTTACGTGCTTCCTAAGATCCACAAGCAGACAGTTCAGGGAGGCCTATAGTTCTGCCTGTTCCTGCCCCACCATTCAACTCTCTGTTTTTCTGGACCGCTTTTCCAGCCACTTGTGAGAAACTTCCCACTATTCATAAAGGGACACAAACCAAGCCTTGAATCTCTTCCGTAACTTCCTTACAGATCAACGAGAACCTCTGCTCTTCACCATGGACATCACCTCACTCTACACCAACATTCCCCACAAGGATGGTCTCATTGCCTCAAGCACTTCCTGAACCACAGCACCTACAAGGTCCATGTGCCCACCATCCTTCGCCTGGCGGAACGGGTACTCACGCTGAACTCGTTCCAGTTTGGTCACTGCACTATCACAGACAAGTGGAGTGGCCATGGAACACGCAGGGTCCCAGCTACGCGTGCCTGTTCGTCGGCTACGTGGAGTCCCAAATTTTCCAACAATACAGTGGCCCCATGCCAGCCCTCTTTCGCCGCTACATTGACGCCTGTGTGGGCCTGTGGACAGGGACAGAAGCGAACTGCTGTCCTTCATCAGCTTTACTGATGCCTTTCACCCATCTCTGAAGTTCACGTACGAAATATCTGAAAGCTCTCTACCCTTCCTGGAAAATCAAACTCATGATCACACCTGGCAACCTAACCATCTCCACCTCAGTCCACTACAAGAACACAGACCCTATTCCTACCTTCTCTACTCTTCAAGCCATCCAACTGCCACCAGACGCGCCATTCCATTCTCCAGTTCCTCCGCCTCGGACGCTTGTGTAGCAACGAGGAAGATTTCCCACACCCAGGCAGCCCAGATGATCAGCTTCTTCAAAAGAAGGATACCCCCATGAGCTGATCAACAGGCACTGAACCAGGCCAAGGACATCCCCAGAGAGCAGGCTTAACACCAAACGAAGGAAGATCACAATGATCGCACCATCCTGACGCTGACCTACCATCCTCACAACCTGAAGTGAAGACAAATTCCTTCAGGAACTTTCCCTCCTGCAGACTGACCCCAGAGTTGGAAGACCTTCCAGAACCCCCCCCCCCCCCCCTGGATGGCCTTCAAACGAGATCGAAACCTTGGCGACCTTCTAGTTAGGTCATCCTTCAAACCTACAGCCTCTCAGGACCGTCACCCCTTGGCAACAGTGCTGTGATAAACCGAAGTGCAAGTGTTGCCCCTTTCTCAATACGAAGACACTCACCTTCAAGGGGCCCTCAGGACGCCAGTTCGCCATGAAGAGCAGCTTCACATGCCAGACCAGTGACTTGGTCTACATATCCACTGTAGCCTATGCGGCCGTCTCTATGTAGGTGAGACCTACCGCACACTGGAGGAGCGCTGCAAGGAGCACAGGGACAGCATCCTCCAGAGAAAACAAACCCCTGCGGCAGCCCACTTCAACACCGACCTCCACAACATCAGCCACTTCTACATTGCAGTGGTTTGGCGCAACAGCATGGGAGACTTCTTGAAAGAGAAAAACAGGAGAAAAAGATCACCCACCATCTGGGTACCACAGCGCCAGATGGCCTCAACATTAAAGACTAGATCAAATCACAGCTATCCCTACCCCCCTCCCCATTTTTTTCTATTTGCTCCCCGTCCCTCCCCCCTCATCTTCACCATCCCCCTTCCCTCACTATCTAGATTCTTTCTCACCTCTTTTTCCAACTACCACCCTCACCCCCACCACCCCCTGCAGTATATCCGTACGTCATAATGTATTTCGTCACTCAGATATTCCATCGACGTCATATTTTTTTTTTCCTGCATTGACAGTGACTTGTGTTTAAGCTGCACCCGCTCTCTTCAGCTGCTTTGAAGGTTCAAACAAACCCGAAGTACCCATTTTCTTCTCCTCCCAAGTGGGTTCAAGTGTTTTTTCTACCTTTTTATATGACAAAAAAAATGTTTATAAAGGCTGACAAGACAAACAATGTCTATAAAATGGAACCTAATGAGTACTCAACTCCTCAACAAAAATATTCAGACAAATTATTTTAAAAAGCTGATAAGACTACATTTGCCAACATCTGCAAAAAAGAAAAAAAAAAACTTGTGCACCAGATGGATTTTGATGATAGGATAGAAGCGACAGCAATAAAAGAAGCTTTTATAACTCTCAAAGATCATAAACCTAACTTTCACAACAACCCTACTTGTAGACTAATAAACCCATCAAAATCTGAACTAGGCAAAATTAGTAAAAACAAATCCTGGAAAAAAAGCAATAGAGGACATAAAAACAAACACTGAATACAATCTCTGGAAAAATAGTTATGAGTTATCCAATGGTTTAAAGAGTTGAACAAACAGAAAAAAATACAGTTTTCATTACTTTTGACATAGTGGATTTCATCCTTCTATCGATGAGGAATTACTTACTAAAGCACAAAGATTCGCCAACAAATATACAAAATAACCAGATT
>CM031624.1:8147515-8157515 GCA_018398815.1 Conus ventricosus | reverse complement strand
TCTGCGTGAGGATGTGTCGTCCTTAAGACATGAAATATCTGAACTTAAACGAGAAAATGAAATGTTAAAAGAACAAAATGACAAACTGAGTGAGAAGGTGCTACAGTTGGAACTGAAAACTGATGATTTAGAAGGACGGTCAAAGAGGAATAATATAATAATTCATGGCATACCTAGAAAGGAAAATGAGACTAAGCAGGATTGTGAGGGGCTGGTTCAAGATCTGATCACTGACCAGCTTGAGCTGGCCAATGACATTCAGTTTGACAGGCTTCACCGGCTGAACAGAAAACCGGACTCCCCCATCATCGGCTGTTGTACCTTCTACAAGGACAAAGAACGACTACTGGGTGCTAGACGCAAATTGCAGGGATCACGTGTATACATCAGTGAGGACTTTACCCAGCGTGTCAGGGAGATCAGGAAAAAACTCGTTCCGCATCTGAAAGCTGCAAAAAATGCCAATAAAAGGGCATCTATGGTTTTTGACCATCTGATAATTGATGGTCAAAAGTACTATCTGGATCAGGCAGACAAACTTCAACATGTCACTTAGGGACACGGCCGGCCTCATCATGAATATGTTAAGTCGTTGAAAATATCAAAATTTAATGTCCATGAAATTGTGAACGTAGGAGAGGGAACGCAAGTGAGTCTGACACCGGCAGTGTGTGCATCGTCTGAGAAGAGCGCACGTGCAGGTCGAACGTTGGCAAGTAACACAGAGGTGTCAGTGGCAGGCGCTTGTGACAGTGTTCACACGGGTAATGTTGGCATCACTAAACACGTGATAGAAACACAGGCAGATGAAATGAGTTCGTTTGATAAAGTTGACAATGGGTCCATAGTTCGTGATGAAATAGATCTTCGTTCTAATAATTCTTTTATGGCTGCTTGTCTAGCAGGGTAAATGTTTCTTTAATGAATGACAACTCTTCGTCTGTCTGTTCACATGTTTGTGCAGAAACGTCTGCAAGCAATTCTGACTATGTTTATAACTATTGTGAAAATGAGAAAGGTCAAGATCGTGTGAGAGGTCATGACAACGTAAACAGTCCATGTATGAATGGTAAACCCGTTATGTTTTTACACTGGAACGTTTGTGGTTTGCTTCCCAAGATTGCTGACGAAGATTTTGTGTCATATACTGTTTCTTTCGATTTTATTTGTTTTGTTGAGACATTTGTGGTTGATTTTCAATCTAGTGTGTATAGAAATTATAAAGTGTTCTGTAGACCAGCTACTCGTTTTACAAAACGAGGGAGGCGGTCTGGTGGGGTTATATGTCTGGTCAAAAAGGAATGTTTGCCATATATTCAAGAGGTATATACTGATCATAAAAACGTCATTATGTTTCTTATTCATAAGAGTCTTTTTGGTTTATCAAAGGATATTTTGTATGTTTGTGCGTATGTGCCACCAGAGAATTCACCATATTATACGTTTTGCGATGTTGAAAATGGCATTACTGATCTGGAAGCCTGTATTGCTGATGCTCTACTAGTTCTGCCCGACGTGTTTTTACTTCTTGCTGGAGATCTAAACAGTAGAACATCTGATGTTCCACAAGACATGAATGCACATGAAATTGTTAATAATTTTCAATTAAGCTACAGACCTGAGATGAGTGACAGAAACTCTGAAGATACATGCTTAAACAGATATGGTAAGTTGTTGTTGAATATGTGTACATCACTGGGTCTATGTATTTTAAACGGTGTATGTAATGGTGACTGTCAAGGTCATTTCACATACATATCAGAAACTGGAAGTAGCGTGAATGATTATTTTATAGCATCCTGTGATTTGTTTGCTGTCGTCCATCTGTTTTGTAAACTTCATGTAGCTGAACGAATTGATTCTGACCATTTGCCGTTGGAATTTAGCATCGGTTCTCTTCAGAACGATAGCAATGAGACATGTGAAATGAAAAAAGTTCAGTTTATTGAAAAATTCCAGTGGCAAGATAAACATGCTGATTTATTTAATGAGCAAATGAATAGCAAAGATGCACTGTCGCTGTTTGGACGGCTATTGCTCTCATTGACGAGAATGTTAATGCTGCCCTTGATGCTTTTAATGAGTGTATTATAAAACAAGCTGAATGCATGAAAAGACGAATTAGATTGGATGGTAGGAATGGGGACAATGATTGGTATGATACAGAATGCACTAGTACTAAATTAAAGGCAAGAAGGCTTCTGCGGATATACAGGAGAACGCTAGATAAAGAAGATAACAAAACATATTGTCTTGCACGAAGAGAATACAAAAAATTGATCGAGAGGAAGAAAAAAGAAAATAACAGTTCTCTACTATGTAACATCGTAAATTCGGTGAATGACCAGAAAGAATTTTGGAAGCACTTGCGCAGAATATCTGTGAAAAGAGTGCATACATCCAGTAATATAACTATTGATAACTGGTTTCTCATTTTCATGAGCTTCTTGAAAATGGTGAAACCGAAGACGATGTTATTGATGTTATTAGCGAAGTAAATATGTCTGAAAATAGTACCGAGTGTTCCTACTTCGATCGTCCAATTTCAAGAGAGGAGATTTCAACTGCAATAAAAAGGCTTAAAACAGAAAATCTGCAGGGCCAGATGGAATTATTGGAGAATTATTGAAATTTGGTGGTAATGTTATTATTGATTTCTTTGTTAAGTTTTTCAATACGCTTTTTGATAATGGGTTATTTCCAGAACGATGGACAGAGTCAATCATCGTGCCACTGTTTAAAAAGGGTGCAACTGATGTCCCTGGCAATTATAGAGGTATATCGTTAGGTGACATCAGTAGTAAGGTATTTAGTTCGATAATCAATTGCAGGTTACAAGAATGGGTACGTCAAAATGACATCACAGGTGAACATCAAGCAGGGTTTAAGAAAGGCTACTCAACTATTGATCAGATGTTCACACTCATGGCGTTAATACAGAAACAATTTTCACAGAACCGTAAATTATATGTTGCCTTTATTGATTTCGAAAAGCTTTTGACTCTGTATCAAGATCATTGCTCTGGCCAGTACTCCAAAAGAATGGAATTCAAGGAAAACTCTACAAATGTATTAATAGTATGTATAGTAGTGTGAAAGCAAGAGTAAGATCTGGTGCTAGTTTTACTGACTATATCATGTGTACAAGAGGGGTAAAACAGGGTGATGCATGCAGCCCTGTACTTTTCTCCTTATTTATAAACGAGCTAGCCCTGGAAATAATAGAGAAAGGAAGGCACGGTGCAACATTGACTCCTGATTTCATGGAATTGTTTATTTTGTTGTTAGCAGATGACATTGCCTTGCTTTCAGAAACACCAGTTGGGCTTCAAACACAACTGAATAGTTTATGGAGTGCATCTTCAAGACTTCAGCTTAAGGTCAATATGAAAAAGAGTAATGTTGTTGTATTCAGGAAAGGTGGTTATCTTGCAGCGAGAGAAAGGTGGTTTCTTAATGGAGAGGAAATGAAGATTGTCAACTGTTATAAGTATCTTGGTATATATTTCTCCACGAGACTTAGTTTTGTATTTGCTTGTGAAGACCTTGCAAGCCGAGCAAAGAACGCCTTGCTGTGTATTATGCAAAAGTTGTACACGCTTAAGAATAATTCATTTGCAGTATTTTGAAAATTTTTGATTATCAGGTTCTACCTATTGCCATGTACGGTGCTGAAATATGGGGATTAGATAAAGCAGTTGCTCGTATTGAAAAGGTTCACTTATTTGCATTAAAAAATTTTTTAGGGTGCAGCTTAAAACGCCGAATGATTTAGTGTACGGAGAAACAGGACGCTACCCTATTTATGTAAATACGTCTGTTCGGTGTATTAGATATTGCTTAAGTTATTACGTATGGATGGAAATAGACTACCGGTGAAGGCTTACGAGATGTTGATGTGGCTAGACTCACGCGGTAAATATACATGGGTTTCAAGGATTCGAGAAACATTATTTCAGAATGGTTTTGGAATAGTATGGCTAAATCAAGGGGTTGAAAATGTCAGTGCATTTCTGGATGAATTTCGCCAGAGGCTTATTGATTGCCGATGGCAAAACTGGAGTGAACATATCCAAGACAGCGACCGGTTTTCTTTATATAGAACTTTCAAATCATCTAGGAGCTGCGAAAGGTATCTTTTAATTGACATCGACAGACATATTAGATGTTATTTAACAAAATTTAGATTCGAGGTAACAGACATAGCAATACATCGGACCGTTATAATAAGGTATCAACTAATTCTGTAGCATGCCCATTGTGTAATGACGCAAAAGAAGATGAAGTACATGTTTTGTTTTGTTGCCCTAGTCTCTGTGAGCTTCGGCAACAATATATTCCAGGAAAATTTTATGCAAATCCATGTTTATTCAGCGTAGCCTTATTGATGGCTAACAGTAACGAAATTATACTGAAGAATGTATGCATGTATTTATATAAGGCATTTAAAAGGCGTGCGACTGTAGTTGAAGGATGTGAATATTAATATTGAAGCATGTATCTGTTGTACTCTATTGTCAAAAGATGTTGGAATCTGTCATTATTATGTTGATGTATCCTTACTTTTTCTTGTCGTTAAAGTGCCATTGTAAATAGTTCCCCCCTTCAGTAGGGGCTGTGGCCTAACCTGAATAAACCATTTTCCATTTCCATTTCCATTTCCATTTCTCTCTCTCTCTCTCTCTCTCTCTCTCTCTCTCTCTCTCCCCTCTCTCCTCTCTCTCTCTCTCTCTCTCTCTCTATCTATCTATCTATCTATCTCTCTCACACACACACACACACACACACACACACACACACACACACACACACACACACACACACACACACACACACACACACACACACACACACAATATTGTGGTCAGGCTTTCTCAGTCAATCAAACGACAGTTGAGTGAACAGACACAGCTACTCCGTTAAAATACTAAAAATTAGATTTCAAACTGTGACCTTCAACAAGCTGAACACACATGAAATGAAATAACTGATCGCTGTGATTGTTCAGAAAAGGAACACAGAACATTGGCGGACACAGTGGAAGGCTTGAAATCGGACATGGACCGACTAAGACATGAACAGAGAGAGGGCAGATTGCGGACCAGTAAACTGACTGATACGACCACTGGACTGAAGGCACATCTCCAACAGTTGAGACAGGACACTAACAGAGTAGAGGATTTTTCCTGCAGAGATTATAGACTCTTCCAAATTTTGTCAAAAGTCATCTGGATAAAATGTCATAAGCAAATTTTTAGAAAAGTGCTGAATGTTTCAGTCTATATAATCTGGGGCTTCTGAATCCAATTATAAGGCTTGCCCAACTGTAACGCTTGTCATTTTGTCACAAAAAGTTAAAATCCAACATGGCCGCTGCACGCAGGCAATTGCGACATACACGATTTTTATACCCTAAAATAGTTGTACACATTCAAAATTAAATGACTAAAATCTTTATATTGGTGAAATAAATTGTTTATATCTCATTTCTGGTTTTGCTGGTAAAAAAGTAAGGTGATGGGACAATTATGAATTGATGATACTACTCAGTGGCGAACACATACACGTAATATTGATTGCTGTCTCACGATTGTTTTTCAGGTAGAAGTGACATTGCTATCACGCCTTGATGCTATCCAAGAATAATCACTTGCAACACTCCCCTTCCATCCCTCCCCCCAAAATAGAAATCATTTTGCGATGTAACAAACAACGAGGACTGACGCAATGTCTTGCAAGAACGGCATCAATTCACTGCTTGGTTACCGTGGTACCAGGACGAAAAAATCAGATGTTCAAGCAGGTGTCACAGGATTTCCTGCACTTGCACGATGCAGTACAGGGATTGGGTTTGCAGCCGCTTCGCGTGGTTCTGCAGCCAGTGGTGCAGCTGCAGGTGATCAGTTCCTCACAGGCTTTTGGGACAGGTGGCAGTGACATGAGTTCGGGAATCAAATCAGTCTCGTCCATTTTCCAGCTCTTTGTTTCAGGACAGGGTGCTGCAAGTGGGCCTGACGCCAGACTAAGGCTTGGTAGTGGCAGCGCTTGGTGTGATACAAAAGTGCATCTCTTGTCGGTGGAAGCTTCTCTATGTTCACCCTTTTGACAAACATGCTCACTCGCATTTCGTTGATGGTGGTGGCAGTGGTTGCACCGTTGACTCTGCACACGAACTTTTGCTGTTTTGCTGTCCCAGCTTTCATCCAGATCTTCCGACAGGCCGTAAGATGAAAGTACGCAATCAACATGACAAGAATGTCAGTATCTCGGGCAGATACAACAATGCTGGTGGCCATGCTCTTGGTACAGTGCAAAATTAATCTAGTGTCTGCTTCTTCATGCTTTCCTTCCAGGACCTCCACATCCAGATTTGGGTCAGTAGCTTCTACACGCTCTGGTTGCTCCATCCTTCTGCTGCCATGATGGTCTTGCTGGGGGTGCTTGCTGGATCAGTTGGTGTGACAGGAACGAAGCGATGTCTTCCTGTTGCCCGGGTGCGCCATGAAGTTCTCCCACTTTGTAGGAAGGGCATTTCCCTGTCGGTTATAGGCCTTCTGATGGCAACTGCGTCCTTTCCACGCCGTTTCTGGGTCCCACTTGTGATATAAGTCTCATAATACCTGTCAAATGTGACATCAATGCACTGGAATTGAACACCACTATGACGAACAGCTTCAAGGAAAACATCTGGAGTCTCCAAATGTGACAGCTGTTTTTGGATTTCCAATTGCAGCAATCCGTGCTTGTCCATCAATGATGAGAATTGGGTCCCCCTCTAGGTCCAGTGCTTCACAATGATCAGGACAAGGGATACCAACTGTCAAGACCTGAGCAAGGATTGCTTTTGACCCTGTGTTTAGTTGTCCATTCACCTCTGCTAGGGCTGGAGGTACCACAAACAGCTCATGTGTAAGTATTCTGTCCAGGTTGACTGTTCTTGCAGCTTCATATGCAGCAATGAGCCTCTGTAGTATGTTTCTGTCTGCCTTGACTGTCACTGTCTTTCCAGTTTTTGCATCTTTCTGTTGAGCCTCGAACAAGGAGGCAAAGGTCAAGTACTTGTTCTTGCGCAAAATGGCTCTGAACGCACCTTTTCTCTTTTCACAGGGCAGCAGTCTCTCCACAAATTCATCTAGCTGGTCTTGTCCTGTTTTGCAGCTGAAAGCAAGCTGTCTTCAATTTCTTGACGGGCAATGTCTGTGTGTGCAATGTTCTGCAGCGTTTGGGGCAAGTCATTTGAGAAGAGACTGAATATCTCTCCAAAACTGCCAGCAAAGCATCTCGCAAGTCAATTTTCTTCCTCCCTTTGGTAGTTTCGTTGTGGATGCAGTCATCACCAGACACAAGACCAAAGGCTAGTCTTGTATCAAGGGCAAGATGTGACCAGAGATTGTATGACAAGGCCCATCTGCAGAGAGCTTTCAAGGTCTTTGTGATCCCAACGATGCCCCCTTCTTTCTTGCCGACACCATTTAGCCATTCCTGGCTGTGGTCTGGGTCAACTTGATTGAAGCGATGTGCAGTGCGCTTGACAACAAAGATTCCTGCTTGGAACTCCACCTTGACCTCTTCTGGAGCTGGTGCATCTCATTTAAGTAGATGGTTCCCCAGCGAGCATACCCGATTTGGTTGTTCCAATAGAAATACTGCAGCATACACTTGAAAGCATGCAGATAAGTCCCAGATTCCATCCCTCTGAGCACGGGTGAAGAGAAGCAGGACTTGCACCATTTGCAACATCCCCACCAAAACCTGAAGATCGGGTTAGTGTTGGTCGTGAGGAAACTTCCCATGCACTCCTGAAACTCTTTTGAAGACACTGTGGATAATTGGTCTTCAATGAGTCTGTGCACTTTGTCAAGGAGCTCTTTCTTTAGATCAGGAGTCTTTTCTTCCATGAAACTCAACTGAGGCAGAAGTATACTCCACATTGCCTGATAGGTTATCTTATGGGCCCTGATTACTTTGTCGTACAACTTTCCTTCCTTGATGTTATAAGCAGTTTTCTGGCCAAGCAAGCTGCTTTCAACACATGCTTCCACCAGACTGAACGACTGAACATGCTTGCCTATCACCTCCAAAAAATTCATGGAGGTATGAAACCCCCCAAACCGGACAATGAGGAAGTCATACTCAGGCTTGGCCCATTTCAACTCTAAGAGTTTGCAATGTAATTGCTCGTCAACAGCCAGTACAACGTAATGTTGTCCAAATGCTTGGGCCACTTTTTTGCATAGCAATACGACAGTGTTCAACGTATTCAGTTCATGTGCAGATGCCTGAATAATGGGCAATCATCCGATGCTTGTAATTTGTTGTTCATGTTCATTTGAAGATTGATTGTAGCTTGTCCAGCCCTCCTTTGTATCTTGATCCTGACGCTTGAGAAGGGATGCCATGTCTTGAGCAGTTGCTTTCTTGGCAGATTCATTCTTATCTGATTTTTTGAACCACTTTTTCTTTGTGTTTTCTGCTGATGCTGGAGGTATCTTGCCCTCGACCACTTCAGCTGGAAAGATTTCCTGCATCGCATCTGGAACCCTGAGGCTCTGATTCTGTGAAGGTAAGTCTTTCATTATTAGGTCACCTTTGGGGCCAAGTTGTCAGCCTGCAATTTGTGTGGCATGAAAGCTGTCTTTTCCGTTCAGACTGGCATCGTTGATGTCAGTATTGTCACATGCGAACTGAGTAAACCTCCCAGGAATGAAGTTTGGTGGAGTCACTGCCCCAGTCTCAGGGTCCATGGTCTTGAGGGTTTTCTCTGCCAGGGTGCAGTCCACCTGAAGCAGGCTGTGATAACTGATTACATGACCAGTATTGTGGACCAGTTGGACTAGTTCCTTTGACCGGGTAGCCTGGTGCAATGTGCTTGCCAAACCGACATGTTTTGGTGTCCAATGTCTTCCTTCCGTTACGTCATACACAAGACCCTGAGCAACAGTTAAGATTCTTCTCTGGGTGTCTTCTTCTTTCCTGTCCATGGCTATGTCTTCTGATTTGTCTTCACATTCTTCTAAGAGGCTCAGCCCGCTAAACATGAATCGAACAAACATGAATAGTCTCCCAGGAACAGATTCTATCATCTGATCTTAATTTACAAGAACTCCAGTACATCTGGGATGTGCCAGAATCTCTCTCCTGAGTTTCAATGCTACATGCACCATTTCAAGAAACTCTTCATTAGGCGGTTGATACTTGGAGATTATTTCAAAATGGAGTGACTGATGGCGGCGAACGAAGTAAAATTTAGAAATAGAGTTTGTTTCTTACCGACCATGACATTGACAAACAAAGTACATGACAAGACACGATGCATTTCAACCACTTGGGTCTTCTTCAGGCGAAAAAATAAATCACATTTAACATTGGGGACAGTACAAACAAAGAACGAAAAACGAAAAAAAGAACGAAAAATGACTCATCTGTTGTTGTCCATGTGGTGGGGAGAATAGCCGGTAGGCGGAAATGACATGGGGATTATGGGAGAGGAAAAGGAGGGGGGGGGGGGGTTGCGTAGGGGGAGGTGTCTGTGTGTGTGTGTGTGTGTGTGTGTGTGTGTGTGTGTGTGTGTGTGTGTGTGGTGTGTGTGTGTGTGTGGTGTGGGTGTGTGTGCGTGTGTGTGTGTGTGTGTGATATGATAGGGTTGTGTGTCTAGTTTATTGGGATGGTGTGATATCTTTGTGGTGGTTGTGGTAATGTGGGTAATGGTGGATTGATAATAATGGTAAGGGGAAAAAAGGGGGGGGGGGGTGAACTGAGGGAAAAAAAAGGTTTAGGTGAATAAAATAAATGATTTCGTTGGGTGATGAAAGAGGTAGTGATAGTTATGCGTGGGTAGTTGAGAAGGTGTGTGGGTAATGTTAGGGAGGGAAGGGGATGGAAGATAAATGGTGATAAGGTATGATCGGGTGGGGCAGTGGGGGTGGGGGGGTGAGTGGAAAAAGGGGGAATGGGGGGAGGAGGTATGTGTTTGTGTGTGAGGGGGGGGAAGAAGGGAGAG
>CM031624.1:8144580-8147415 GCA_018398815.1 Conus ventricosus | reverse complement strand
AACAGCCTTAACGGTTTTTCTTCTTTATAGAATATCTCTGAAAGAACTTGGCCGATCTTTCTGAAAATTTGTAGGTATGTTCATTATGCGTAACGCAGAATGCCCGATGTTTAGTTGACCGTTATAACCGTTACTAACGGCTGTAACGGCCTGTAACATTGTTTTCTTCTCCATGGAATATTTCAGAAAGTACATGGCCGATCTTTGTGAAAATTAATAGTGTATTCATTATGGGTCATGGACAATGCCTGATGTTTAGTTTACCCTGTTTTAGCCATTGCTTACGGCTGTAACGGCCCTGTAACGGTTGTTTTTTCGTCATGGAATATCTCAAAAAGTGCTTGGCCGATCTTTGTGAAAATTAGCAGTATGTTCATTGTGGGTCGCGAATGATGCCCGATGGTTTAGTTTACCGTTATAGCCATTACTAACGGCTGGAACAGCCTGTAACGGTTTTTTTTATGGAATATCTCAGAAAGTACGTGGCCGATCTTTGTGAAAAGTAGCAAATTGTTCACTATGGGTTACGAATGATGCCCGATTTTTACGTTTTAACCGTTGCACCGTTACTAACGGCTGTAACGGCCTGTAACGTTTTTTCTTCGTTATTGAATATCTCAGAAAGTACTTGGCCGATCTTTGTCAAAATTAGCAGGCATGTTCATTATGGGTTACATATGGTGCCCGATGTTTACGTTTACCGTTACAACCGTTACTAACGGCTGTAACGGCCTGTAACGTTTTTTCTTCGTTATTGAATATCTCAGAAAGTACTTGGCCGATCTTTGTCAAAATTAGCAGGCATGTTCATTATGGGTTACAGATGGTGCCCGATGTTTTAGTTTACCCCATTATAGCTGTTACTAACAGCTATAACGGCCCATAGCTGTTACTAACGCTATAACGGCCCATATCGGTTTTTCTTCTTTATGGAATATCTCAGAAAGCACAGTGTCGATCTTTCTGAAGATGTGTAGGTACGTTCATGTTGAGTCATGGATGATGGCCGATGTTTTAGTTTACCGTTATAAACCGTTACTAACGGCTGTAACGGCATGTAACGGGTTTTCTTCTTTATGGAATGTCTCAGAAAGTACGTGGCTGATATTTCTGAAAATGTGTAGGTGTGTTCATGATGGGTCAGGGATGATGCCCGATGTTAAAGTTACCGTTATAGCCGATATTAATGGCCCATAATTGTTTTCTTCTTTATGGAAAATCTCAGAATGTTCTTGGCCGATCTTTTCTGAAAATTTGTATGTTCATTATAGGTCACAGACGATGGCCGAATGTTTACCAGAATAGCCATTACTAACGGATACACCATCCCAAGACGTTTTTCATCTTTTCGGAATATCTCACGTGTATTCAGGATAAACTGGAGTACGTTTATATGCTTTGCATCTTTTTTTCTTCTTTTTTTCTTAAAACATTCTACATCTTCACCCATTATCTGAGCACGTAAGTGTCACAGAATCGGATCATAAAAGAGTTGTGTTGGAATCAAACGATACTTGTAGCTTTGTTTGTGGTCCGGGATTCTGACGGTTGAAAAAACACTCGTAAAGAAAATCATTTGTTGAAACATTGAACAGATTCTTAGATATCATTATCAAGTGAAATGAAGAGGTAGGCTGTGTCAAAACAATGAAAGTTATGTAAAGTGGAAATCAGTAACTTTTGCACTGAATTCGGTGAATCATTATGGTGTCAAAAATAAGATAAATTATGAACACTAACACAGGTAGCCCCCCCCCCCCCCCCCCCCCCCCCACCCCCACCCCCGTTTTTTTTAATTTTATTTTATGGATGACGGAGAGGTTATTGGCCTGCGCTTTTTTTCCCCCACTATTAGATTGTTTCGTCTTTGTATTTGATTTTATTCAAGTTTAAAATTTCAAAATGGAGTGACTGATGGCGGCGAACGAAGCAAAATTAGGAATAGAGTTTGTTTAGAACTTACCGCCAATGACATTGACAAACAAAGCACATGACAAGACACGATGCATTTCAACCACTTGGGTCTTCTTCAGGCGAAAAAAAAAATCACATTTAACATGTGGGACAGTACGAACAAAGAACGAAAAACGAAAAAAGAATGAAAAATACTCATCCGTTGTTGTCCATGTGGTCGGTAGGCGGAAATGACATGGGGCCAGGGGGTTATTGGGAGAGGAAACGGAGGGGGGGGGGGTGTTGCGTCGGGGAGGTGTGTGTGTGTGTGTGATATGATAGGGTTGCGTGTCTAGTTTATTGGGATGGTGTGATATCTTTGTGATGGTTGTGGTAATGGTGGATTGATAATAATGGTAAGGGGAAAGAAGGGGGGGGGGGGAACTGAGGAGAAAAAAAAAGAAAAAAGAAAAAAAAAGGGGGGGGGGGGAATTTAAGGGGAAGGATAAAACAAAATTAAGATGAAATAGATGGAGGGTTGCTGTAACTACTGTATGAAGTGAGTGAAGGGGATGTGGTGGTGGTGTATGTATGTGTGTGTGTATGTGTGTGTGTATGTGTGTGTGTGTTGGTAGGGGATATTGCCAACTGATGTGGAGTGTGGGTATGAGAATGTGCGTTTGACTGTGAAGGAGTCTTTGGGGCCCTGTAAGATGGTGTCTGGTTTGGTGAGGGGCAGATTTTGCAGTTGGGTTTAGAGCAGGGGTGAGTAGCTGATGGTGTAGCTGTGGTTCTGTTCAAACTGGACCGCACGAGGAGGTCTTTGAGGTTTTTGTCACGTTGAATGTGATCATGGGTTTGGTATGGAAGGCGGGTTTTGGTTATGTACTATGTGCCAATTGATTTGAGGATCCTACAGATGGGAGGGTGTGCGGGTGGTAG
>CM031624.1:8134580-8139580 GCA_018398815.1 Conus ventricosus | reverse complement strand
GCCAATATCACTACTGAACGTCGAAGGGAAAATCTTCTTCTCTGTCATGGCAGCAAGGCTGACCAAGTACCTGATGGAAAACAAGTACTTGGATGTGTCAGTCCAGAAAGGTGGCATCCCAGGCGTGGCTGGCTGTGTAGAACACGCCACAATGATCTGGGACGCAATCCAAAAAGCAAAAACAGAAAAGAGAGACCTGGACGTAGTGTGGCTTGATCTGGCAAACGCATATGGATCTGTGCCCCATGAGATGATACAGTTGGCTCTTGAGATGTACCATGTGCCAAAGAACATCCGCGACATGCTCGAGAAGTACTTCAATGGCTTCTCAATGCGGTTCTCTACCAAGGAGTACACAACTGATTGGATCAACTTGGAAGTGGGCATTGCAATGGGCTGTGCAATTTCCCCGATACTGTTCGTGCTGGCAATGGAACTCATCTTGAAAGCAGCAACAAACAACGCGAGACAAACAGACCTTGGCGATGGATACAAGATGCCTCCTCTCAAGGCCTTCATGGATGACACTACGGTGATTTCATCCAGAGAAGACGAGACACGTCATGTGCTGGAGAAGCTGGACGACATAGTTGCCTCATCCAGAATGAAGTTCAAGCCAAAGAAATCACGGAGTCTCTCACTGAGGAAAGGAAAAGTGGCCGAATCTGTGGTCTTCAGTGTTGCCAACCAGGCCATTCCAACAGTCACAGAAGAACCAGTCAAGAGCCTTGGAAGATGGTATGATGATACGCTGAAAGACACACAAAGAGCAAAAGAAACCAAGCAGATGGCGGAAGAAGGCTTGGAGACCATTGAACAGTGTGGGCTCCCTGGCAAATACAAGGTCTGGTGTCTGCAGTTCATGCTGATACCAAAGCTCCTATGGCCTCTGATGATATACGACATCTGCACCAGCACAGTGGAGGCAATGGAAGCCAAAATCAACAAGTTCACAAGGAAATGGCTTGGTGTCCCACCCTGTCTGACTGACATTGCGCTGTACTGTCGCCAAGCAAAGCTCAAACTACCACTGAAATCCATCCTGGAGGAATACAAAGCAGGGAAGATCAGACTTCAAAGCATGCTGGAGGACTCAGGAGACAAGGTGGTAGAAGCAATCAAGCCCCAGCTGAAGACAGGCAGAAAATGGAAAGTTCAAGAGGCGATGGATTCTGCAAAAGAAAGTCTCAAGATCAGAGAAATAACAGGACACACACAGACCAACAGACAAGGACTGGGGGTGATCAAAACTGAATGGTGGTCAAAGGCCAAAGGAAAAGCCAAAAGAGACATGATGATTCAGGAGATGAGAAAAGAAGAAGACCAAAAAAGACTCCAAAAAGCAGTCCAGCAGAGCCAGCAAGGGCAATGGACAACGTGGGAGTTTGCACTCCAAAGAAGTCTAACTTGGAATGACATTTGGCACATGGCCCCTCTCAGGATCAGCTTCATTCTCAGATCTGCATATGACCTTCTGCCCTCAAATGCAAACCTGGTGAAGTGGGGGAAAACAGACGATCCTGCATGCCCCCTCTGCCATGGAAAACAAACAGTGGAGCATGTTCTAAGCTCATGTAAAGTAGCCCTGGCTCAAGGAAGGTACACATGGAGGCACAACCAAGTGCTCAAAGAGATTGTACAAGTAGTCTGGGCTAGTACCAACACCACAAAAGGGAGAATCAGGACTCCAAAAGCACCCGCAACATTTTTCACGGCAGGAGGCAGCAAATCATGGCCAAGAACAACAGTGCTACTCGAAACATGCAGGCAGAGTCTGCTGGATGGGGCAGACTGGGAGTGCACTGCAGACCTCCCAGAATGGAAGAGTCACCCAGAGATCATCAGCAAGAGTGGCATGAGACCAGACATAGTAGTCCACTCTAAGTCAACCAAGCAGCTGATCATGATCGAGCTCACGGTGCCATATGAGAACAGAATGGAGGCAGCTCAAATCTACAAGACTGAAAAGTATGCTGATCTGGCAAACAGCCTGAGGAGAGAAGGCTATCAGGTCAAAGTCCTCACTGCAGAAATTGGAGCGAGGGATTTGTAGGAACGTCTGCATACAGCCTCATGAAACAGCTCTCAGTTGCAGGGAAGGAAAAAACCAGAGCCCTGAAAGCAATGGCAGAAGCGGCAGAGAGGTGTTGAAGCTGGATCTGGTCAAGGAGGAACAAAAGTGAACTTCATAAGGCTTAATTTCCCTACAAATATCAGGTGTCCCTGTGGCTCAGTGGTTAAAGCGCGAGTCATTAAGTAGAAAATGAGCATGTCCAGAGGGTCATGGGTTCGAATCCCAGCCATGGCTCGTCCCAAGATGGGGAAAAAAAGGGGGCAGCAGAGGGACATCCGGAGTCATGAACCGGGTGTGGCCCAACCCCCCTAGAGTGTCAGGAGATAAGGGCCGAAACACTTGCTTGAAGGGGGCTTCTCTTCTGAGGACTCTCTGCTGCCACGCTCTCCACGAGTTTCTTTCTACATGTGCTTGTCTCTATTGTCGTGTGGTGACGTTGAGCCCAATCCTGGACCGGATTCACCACAGAAGACAGGGACAGAACAGGACACCAGTAGGGTAGACCTAGTGGGTGCGGACACCAAGCTTCGTTTGAGCCACCTGATTCCTCGCCCATGGAAACTGACCATGAGAGAAGCCTCATGCACGGTATGTACCAGTGTATCAGAGACGGTATTAGTGATGCAATGATAGAGGCTACCAGAGAACTGAAAGAACAGCAAGCAATAGAGCACGAGAAAATGAGATCAACACAAGCTAATCAGGCTGAAAGGCTAGAGACCAAAATGCAACAAGTAAGTGATAATTTGTCTGATTTGCTAGGAAGGGTGGAAAACAGACAGAAACAGGTTGAGGAGGAGTTGAACCTCATGAGACTACAGTATGAGAGCGTGCAGGAAGAAAATGACAGTCTGAAGAAAGAGATTGACTGGCTGAGAAATAAATGCGATTCTCTAGAAAATCACAGCAGGAGGAACAACCTTTTGTTTTTTGGCATCAAGAAAGAGAAGGCCCAAGAAAATTGGGAGGGGTGTGAACTAAAGGTGAGAACTGTGATCAGAGAGGGAATGGGCCTTGAGGGGAGATAGCCATTGAAAGAGCACATAGACTTGGAAGAGGAGATGCAGTGATAGTCAAATTTCCCTATCATATAAAGACAAGACTACGGTTGTTAAGAATGCAAAAAAAAAATGAAGAATTCAGACAGTTATCAAAATGTGTTTGTCAGGGAAGATTATTCAGAGATTGTGCGCAGGAAAAGACAAGGACTGAGAGAGAAAGCAAAACAGCTGTATGATGGCGGTCAGAAGGTACAAATGAAATTTGACAAACTGATTAGTGAGGAAGGTGTCTACACATACGACATCGGGAAGGAAATGGCGATGAACGTCGGCAGAATCAGGAGGAGACCAGATGAAGAAGTCAGTGAATCAGTGGAAACTAGACAAAACAGGAAGCGGGTAGTTAGAAGTGAATATGACCCATCATCAGAGGAAGACGGAGTGACTGATCCTCTATCTGAGGATACCTTTCCCCCCTCCCCTCCTCCCCCATCCTCCCTCTCTCAAAACCAAGCGACGGCAACAACGACCACAGCAGTAGAAGTCGTCCGTACATTCTCCCTACGGCGGAGTACCCAAGTGCTAATCAAACGAAGCACAGGCCGACCAGTGAGAAGACGATGAAGGGTCAAGGGTCAAAACCGGAATCTGCACGATCAACACGGCGGCATAGCAGCATTGCAGCGCAGTCATATAGCCCGGTGAAGACACGTCAAAGTTCGGGCTTGTCAACACAAAACAGACCAGGCGTAAAAGATAGGCGTGACAGTGTGAATTCAAACACGTTACATCAGTGGATGAAGCCAGCCAATACACAGGCGTGGGGGGGAGGGGTGGGCGGGTTGGAGATCGACAAGGCAGGGGAAGCGGTGAAATCGGTGGGGGTGAGGAGAGGAGTGCTAGTGGGGTTGGGCGTGGGGGTGGTGAGGGTGGTAAAACAAAAAGATGACGGCGTGGCCGAAGCCCGGAGAATAAAGATATAGACATTTGTACGTGGAACTGTGACGGTTGGTTGCAGAAGTTGGACATCCCTGATGTTATTTCAAAAATGTTATCTTTTGATATTTTTGCTTTAAACGAAACTTTTGTTTATCCAAACACAATTTCATACGCACCTTTTAATAACTATAATGTGTTTGTCTCTAGAGCTATAAAATTATCACATCAAGGGCGATATTCGGGAGGAGTGATCGTGTTTGTTCGAAAAAGTTTGGCAGAATTTGTGGAAAGAATTGATACTAACTTAGAACAAATAATTATTTTGAAACTGGACGAAAGACTGATAGGGACAAATAAACCGGTATTTCTGATCTGTACATATATTCACCCTTATGATAGTAGGTTCTGGAGACAGTCACGTCACGGTGTTGGCATAGAGATCATCGAACAGTGTTTAATGGATTTATATTAAAGATTTGAAGATTTTTATGTTATGATTTGTGGTGATCTGAATGCGAGGACTTGATGTGAGAATGCGATGCTAAATGATGAGCTCTCTCATAATAATGTGTGGGAAACACTGCGCACTGCAGACCAGGTAAACTATATATTTAAGAGAAGCTCTGATGATAAAGAAGTTAACAATTTTGGAAAAGATTTACTCAATCTATGTATGTCGTTCGAGTGCGTTATTGTCAATGGTCTTAGTCATTATCGGTTTGACGATTCATTCACTTTTGTTTCAAGTGGTGGTGGTAGCACTATCGATTATTTTATAACTTCCAGTGATATATGTTTGCAGCAGCGTGTCAGCTCATTGCGTGTTTTGCCATCCATTGACTCAACGCACTTACCTGTTTGTATTAAACTGTATGTAACCGTATTTTAAGTGATGGTATAAAAACAATGAGTGATAAAAATAAGATGGGAGTTAAATGGATGGAAAAACAAGTATGGAATCCAACCTTGGAGCAACAGGTTCTTGA
>CM031624.1:8109409-8128341 GCA_018398815.1 Conus ventricosus | reverse complement strand
GCATTTTTGAAGTCCATGATAAAAACACTAAGGTGAGGGGAGGATGGGATGAGGGGATGGGGTTCTTCCCAGACCTTTTGCATTCAAGTTCTCCACAGAGGGTTATTATTTTGTTGTTGTTTTTTTTCACTGATGACTCACTCTGTGTATAGTATGAGCAATATATGTACAATAAAAGATATAAATCTACGCATAAACTGTTTTGCAATTGCCATGTCGCGAGGATAATGTGTGCTGGCTTCTTCCCTATTCGTAATCTTTTGGGAGAAAAAGTAGAACTAACAAGATGCAAAGCATATAAACGTACTCCAGTTTATCCTGAATACGTGTGAGATATTCCATAAAGAGGTAAAGCCATCTTGGGCTGGTGTAACCGATAGAAATGGCTATTCTGGTAAACATCGGCCATCATCATGAACATACTTACAAATTTACAGAAAGATCAGCCAAGAACTTTCTGAGATTCTCCATCAAGAAGAAAACCATTATGGGCCGTTAGTTACGGCTATAACGGTAAACTTAAACATCGGGCATCATCCGTGACCCATAATGAACATACCTACAAATTTTCAGAAATATCGGCCACATACGTTCAGAGATATTTCATGAAGAAGAGAAACCGTTACGGGCCTTACAGCCGTTAGTAACGGCTATAACGGTAAATTTAAAACATCGGGCATCATCCGTGAACCATAAAGAACATACAAATTTTCAGAAACATCGACCACGTACTTTCTGAGATATTCCATAAAAAAAGAAAAACCGTTATGGGTCGTTACTGCCGTTAGTAACGGCTATAACAGTAAACTACAGCATCGGGCATCATCCGTGACCATAATGAACATACCGATTTCCAGAAAGATCAACAAAGTGCTTTCTGAGATTTTCCATCAAGAAGAAAACCATTATGGCCCGTTAGTAACAGCTATAACGCTAAACTTGAACATCAGGCATCATCCATGACACACACACACACGCAAGCAAGCACGCACGCACGCACGCACGCATGCACGCACACACACACACACACACACACACACACACACCACACACACACACACACACACACACACACACACACACACACACACACACACACACACACACACACACACACACACACACACACACACACACACACACACACACACACACACACACACACACAGCATTTCTTCGTTCCCATTCTAAAGTACTCCCTGTTCTATAAGAACTGGGAGTACCAAAAACCGTCTTGGGCTGGTGTAACTGTTAGTAATGGCTATTCTGGTAAACATCAACCATCATCTCTGACCTACAATGAACATACTTATAAACTTTCTGAAAGATCCTCTGAGAACTTTCTGAGATTTTCCATAAAGAAGAAAACCATCAGGGGCCGTTAGTAACAGCTATAACGGTACACTTGAACATTGGGCATCATTCGGAACCCATAGTGAATATACCTGCTAATTTTCAAAAAGATCTGCCATGTACTTTCAGAAATATTCCAACATGATAAAGCATTTTCCACAATGTTTTTTTGGAAATCTATTAGAGTTCTTCCAGTTATACTGGATTCAGGAAAGCTGCTAATGGCTTGGACGAAAGCAACAGTTGTACCTATCCATAAACAAGGAAAATCAAAAAGAAAATCTTCTAATTTTCGACACATTTCTTTGACTACTCACATTGGAAAACTTTTTGGAGGATAATGAAATTCAGATTAGAACATGTCCTTGAAAAGAATGGGAATTTGCCAATATTTCAAGCTGGTTTCAGAAAATGGAGAGGTGTCACTGATTATGTTAGCTTCACACGTCAAAAAAACATTGGCTAAGCGACACTCCACTTTAGCCTTTATAATATATATATATATATATATATATATATATATAATATATATATATATAATATATATAAAATATATATATATACATATATAAATATATATATATATATATATAAATATATATATATATATAATATAATATATATATATATATATATATATATATATATATTGAGCACAGAGCTGACCACTCAGACCTGTTCCACATCTTTTGATCTCCCTTGCATCCTTGAATGGATCCTCAAGCATAGGCTCAAAGATTGTCCCCTACATTTTATACTGTTTGAATAATGCTTTTAGTTTTCAGCAACTTTTTTCCTCTCCACACTTTTGTTTGTTCCTGTATTACCCTTCACGGCTGCTTTGAGGCTGCCGTTGGATTCTTTTTTCGAACCCTGGTGGTGAGAACACCACAGAATTATGGATTGTGGTGTGTCTCTATTTGACACCAAGAGCTCAGACACAATCAGCTGTGTCTCCCTGATGAGTCCCGATCCATCGGACGAAGGCCTAGGAGCAGCAATATAAAAAATTGCCTTTGAGAGGGATTACGATGGTTCCCTCAGGCAGCTAGTGAAGTGTTTCTCATATTTATAATAAATCCCCCCCCCCCCCCCCCCCCCCCCTATTTTCTTCATCTTCAATTTTTTTTTTATTAAGTTTAAATCTTTGTTAAGTCATTACTATAACGACTGAAGAATTGTTAGCCTGGACTTGTTTTCCTCCCACTACTTAATTTTCAGCATTATATATATATATATATATATATATATATATATATATATTATATATGTATATATATATATATATATACAACAAACTAATAAATTCCAAGGATAAGTACCGCACCATACCAGCAACTTACAGAGCAGCTTGGTGTTGCATATATATATATATATATATATATATGTATATATATATATATATATAATATATATATATATATATATATATATATATATATAACACATAGAGCGTACGATTCTGTTTGGCATTTTACATTATTGTTCAAGGCTCATGAATTTGGGATTAAAAAGGTCGTTTCCATATGCGTTTACAATCATTTGTATCTGGGAGAACGCTGCAAGTAGAACCAAATGGTGTGCTGTCAAGTACAAGATATGTTAACATGGATGTCCCTCCAGGAAGTGTAATTTCTCCAATACTCGTCTCATTGATGCTTTATGGTCTTTACCAGATACCCACGAAATAGGGCAACTTTAGCTGCTTATGCAGATTATATTGCAATGTGTAAAAATGTAAATTGTAGTTTTACAAACAAATAAAATCAAGTCCTCTGTGCTTGTAGCTACTCAGCACGAGCAAGAACAGGCCCCAACGCAGTTACTTGTGAACTTGATGAAAGCACCTACGTTTCTAGAGAGATACGGAATTAAAAAAAAGCATATACTTCATTGTCTAATTGTGTGTCTCCTCTTTTACATGCATGCAACTTTTCTTTTGACAACATTGTTAAAACGACCAAATACCCTTTGTCCCTTTGGTTGGTAAATCAAGCAGATATTTTCTATTCCTATGGTAATATTACGTAAAATGAAAATCCACTTTTGCTTGCTTCCTTGTTAAAGAATTGATTTACACTGAATATGAATCTTATCTGCATATTTTCACTGATGGTTCAGTTTCGTGTACTTCGGAGGTTGTGCTTCTTTCGTGATACCTCCCCTTGACATTTAAAAAACATTGTTTCTGCCCGTCTGTGTGTTGTCTTTTGATCTCCCTTGCATCTTTGGGTGGATCCTCAGGCGTAGGCTCAAAGACTGTCCCCTACATTTTATATTATTTGCATAATGTCTTTAGTTTACAGCAACTTTTTTTCCTCCCCACACTTTCGTTTGGTTGCATTTACTACTCTTCGCTGGCTGCTCTGGGGGTGCTACTGGATTCTTTTATGCACCTATGGTGGTGAGAACACCACAGTATTATGGACTGTGGTGTGTCTCTATTTGACGCCGGGAGCGCAGACACAACCAGCCGTGTCTCCTGATGAGTCCTGATCCAGCGGGCGAAAGGCCTCGGAGCAGGCAATACAAATATATCTGCCTTCAAAAGGGATTGCTATGGTTCCCTTATGCAGCTAGAGAAGAGTTTCATATCTGTAACATTTTTTTTTTAATTTTATTTTCCCAGTTTCTCCATCTTCAAACTCCCCTCCCCTCTCCCCTCCCCTCAAGTCCAAATCTTTGCCAGACAGTTCAGTTGTTGGCCTGCGTTTGTTTTTTTTTTTTTTTTTTTTTTCCCACTATTAGATTGTTCGTCTCTGTATTTGTCTGACTTTAGTCAAGATTAAAAGGCTGTGCTGGGCTTGATTAAAAGTTACTCTGTGTTAGGTTTCCTCATGGGAGCAAAACATACCCCACTTGTTTACTGTTTATCGTTTACTGTTCCCTACCTCATTTCATTTCCGATTTTGCTTTGATTAAATTGAGGTTATTTGTATTTGTTTCTGTCCGTCTGTGTGTTTGTTTTTTGATCTCCCTGCATCTTTGGGTGGATCCTCAGGCGTAGGCTCAAAGACTGTCCCCTACATTTTATATTTTGCATAATTTCTTTAGTTTTACAGCAACTTTTTTTTCCTCCCCAAAACTTTCGTTTGGTTGCATTTACTACTCTTCGCTGGCTGCTCTGGGGGTGCTATTGGATTCTTTTTTGACCACCACCACAGTATTTAGAACTGTGGTGTGTCTCTATTTGACGCCGGGAGCGCAGACACAACTAGTCGTGTCTCCCTGATGAGTCCCGATCCAGCGGGCGAAAGGCCTCGGAGCAGGCAATACAAATATATCTGCCTTCAAAAGGGATTGCTATGGTTCCCTTATTTCAGCTAGAGAAGAGTTTTCATATCTGTAACATTTTTTTTTTAATTTCTTTTTCCCAGTTTCTCCATCTTCAAACTCCCCTCCCCTCTCCCCTCCCCTCAAGTCCAAATCTTTGCCAGACAGTTCAGTTGTTGGCCTGTGCTTGTTTTTTTCCCCCACTATTAGATTGTTCGTCCATGTATTTGTCTGACTTTATTCAAATTTAAAAGGCTGTGCCAGTCTTGATTAAAAGTTACTCTGTGTTAGGTTTCCTCATGGGAGCAAAACATACCCCACTTATTTACTGTTTATCGTTTACTGTTCCCTACTTCATTTCATTTCCGATTTTGCTTTGATTAAATTGAGGTTATTTGTATTTGTTTCTGTTCGTCTGTGTGTTTGTCTTTTGATCTCCCTTGCATCTTTGGGTTGATCCTCAGGCGTAGGCTCAAAGACTGTCCCCTACATTTTATATTATTTGCATAATGTCTTTAGTTTTACAGCAACTTTATTTCCTCACCACACTTTCGTTTGGTTGCATTTACAACTCTTCACTGGTTGTCTGGGGTGCTATTGGATTCGTTTTTTGCACCCATGGTGGTGAGAACACCACAGTATTATGGACTGTGGTGTGTCTCTATTTGACGCCGGGAGCGCAGACACAACCAGCCGTGTCTCCCTGATGAGTCCCGATCCAGCGGGCGAAAGGCCTCGGAGCAGGCAATAAAAAATATTCTGCCTTCAAAAGGGATTGCTATGGTTCCCTTATGCAGCTAGAGAAGAGTTTTTATATCTGTAACATTTTTTTTTAATTTCATTTCCCAGTTTCTCCATCTTCAAACTCCCCTCCCCTCTCCCCTCCCCTCAAGTCCAAATCTTTGCCAGACAGTTCAGTTGTTGGCCTGTGCTTGTTTTTCCCCCACTATTAGATTGTTCGTATATGTAATTGTCTGACTTTATTCAAGTTTAAAATGCTGTGCCAGTCTTGAATAAAAGTTACTCTGTGTTAGGTTTCCTTATGGGAGCAAAACGTACCCCACTTGTTTACTGTTTATTTAAAAAAGATTTCATATTACCAAAGGTTGTTCTATTTTCACTGCTGACTTATTTGCTCTTATAAAAGCTATCACTTTCATTCTTGATATGCAAGTCTTACCAGAAAGAATACTGATTTTGTCAGATTCCAAGTCTGCTTTAACGGCTTTTCACCTTCAAAATGCATCAAGTTGTCCTGATCTCATCAGTGAAATTTTATATTTAATTCACCAGTTAATAATGCGAGGTTCTATAATAACATTATTATGGGTACTCGGTCACTGCAATCTTCGAGGGAATGAACTGGCTGATACCTGTGCAAAAGAGGCTTCAATGTGCAAATCGAATACAGTTTTATGTGATATTTCTTATTCGGTTCTTGAAAGAAACAATATTCGAACAAAAGCACTTTGGGACCAGAGAAGAACACAGTACCTTGAAGCTGCCATTCAGAAGAACAGATGGGATCTTTCTGCCCCCAGAAGTCATTGTATAAGTCCGCCAGGTTCTATTCCGAATCGAAATGTATTGCACAGAATACGGATGGATGGTTGGTTAGGCAGGTTTTTAAAACCATCTCCTTTGTGTGTCTGTGGTCAAAGCCTGAATGTAACTCATTTTGTACTTGAATGTTCCATAACAAAGGCGTATTTTCAATGTCTTCATGATAAAATTTCACTAAAAATCAACCTTTAACATTGCATAGTGTGTTTTGTCCCAACACAGAAAATTGGTGGAGTCTAGCCAATTTGGCTGTGAATCTGATCAAGTCTCATCCACTTGACAGATTTTCCTAACGGTTTTTGTTTGTTTGTTTGTTTGTTTGTTTGTTTGTAGTGGTCTGATGTACACGTAGAGCAAAGAATTTGTTACATGACATAGCTGCCCGACTTTCATGTGTACAAGGTCGCATTATTCCATTTACGAAACTTTTGCATAGGTTGTGCGCGCTCGAGAGGAGAGAGAGAGAGAGAGAGAGAGAGAGAGAGAGAGAGGAGAGAGAGAGAGAAGAGAGAGAGAGAGAGAGAGAGAGAGAGAGAGAGAGAGAGAGAGAGAGAGAAGAAAGAGAGCTTGGTTTTGTTCACATATGAGTGTATGTTGTGCGTACGTCTTTACGTTTTTTTGTGTGGATATGTTTTGAGTGTGTGTAGGGGAGGGGGGGGGGGGCGGTTGTGTGTGTGTGTGTGTGTGTGTGTGTGTGTGTGTGTGTGTGTGTGTGTGTGTGTGTGTGTGTGTGTGTGTGTGTGTGGTGTGTGTGGTGTGGATGAGAGAGAGAGAGAGAGAGAGAGAGAGAGAGAGAGAGAGAGAGAGAGAGAGAGAGAGAGAGAAGAGAGAGAGAGAGAGAGGAGAGAGGGGGGTTTGGTTTTATTTGTTTGTCTATGAGTGAATATATGTGCGTGCACACATACACTTGAGTAGGGAGGGGAAGGGTTGTTTTTGTGAGATGTGTGTGTGTGTGTGTGTGTGGGGGGGGGGGGGGTCTGTGAATGTGTGTGTGTGTGTGTGTGTGTGTGTGTGTGTGTGTGTGTGTGTGTGTGTGTGTGTGTGTGTGTGTGTGTGTGTGTGTGTGTGTGTGTCTGGGTGGTGTGTATTTTTGTGGGGCATGTGTTGGGGGCGGGGTCTTCTTTTTTCATGGTGTTCTGAGAGAGATTGAGAGAATGAGAGATTTCTTTTTTTTATATTTTCAGTACAGTTAAGATGTAAATTGTTTTATTGTTACAATTTCTGAGTTCATCATTTTATTTATAAATGGTAAATGTTTCCCTGTTATTTTTCCTTTATGATTTTTATGTCATTCAGACTTTTATTTCGATTATTTTCGATTAAGCATTAACTTATTAAGTTTTTTTTTTTTAATGTCAGTTCAACACTATCTTAATCTGACAGTAAATGGTTTCAGTCAGTCAAGTCAGTGTGCCCGCACGTGTGTGCATGTGTGTGTGTGTGTGTGTGTGTGTGTGTGTGTGTGTGTGTGTGTGTGTGTGTGTGTGTGTGTGTGTGTGTGTGTGTGTGTGTGTGTGTGTGTGTGTGTGTGTGTGTGTGTGTGTGTGTGTGTGTGTGAGTGTGTGAGTGTGTGTGTGTGTGGTGTGTGTGTGTGTGTGTGTGTGTGTGTGTGTGTGTGTGTGTGTGTGTGTGTGTGTGTAGGAGGATGAGATGAGAGAGAGAGAGAGAGAGAGAGAAGAGAGAGAGAGAGAGGAGAGAGAGGAGAGGAGAGAGAGAGAGAGAGAGAGGAGAGAAGAGAGAGGAGAGAGAGAGAGAGGAGAGAGAGAGAGAGAGAGAGATAACGATAAACGATAATTTAACGATAACGATATTTTATTCAAAAAAGGCCAAAGCCCCATTTGAAGGGGATATATGCAAAGCTAAATGACAAACCTTTCACGCACTTTAGTGTACTAAATCAGTATAATCAAATGACTTGCTTATATGAGTTACAGTATCAACATATTACAGTGCTCCGTCGTTTGAAGGACTTATACAGATACATAGAAAAATGATTCATAACACTTTCATTTCTTGACGGCAAAAGTAAGACTAAACTAAATAATGATGGTCTGCTATAATACTTGGCAGTGATATATTTTGCTCTCAAATCATTTAGTGCTGGGCAACACAAAGCAAAGTGGACTTCATCCTCTTCACCGGATCCACACATAGGGCACAACAAAGACTTTTTCTCTTTTTTATACCTCTGACTATGCACTGTTACGTCAGAGACACCTAGTCTAAACTTTGTTAAAGCACATTTTATAAATCTGTTCATATCTATTCCAATGTATGGTTCCGCTATATAATTCATCTTAAATTGTCTGTACATAGAGAATCTATCACTACTTTGAATATGACAATCCCAATCTTGCCACCTTCAGTTTATCATGCGTTGCTTAAAAACAGGCCAAAAAACTTGGGACGCAACCCCCACCTTGATTTAGCCATACAAAGGAAAAACCATAACTACATAAACAATTTCGAATATTTGTTGCCCACGTAACTTTACTCTAGCATCTAAGTCATACAGCGTTTTGTATGCTTGTGCAGGTAGTCTGTCACAATGCATCTGTATCAGTTTGAGCCATTATTTATGCTTTTGAAGTATGAATTGATGTAAATTGGAAATCTTCCAAGTTCACCATACACCAAATCATTCGGGGTACGTCTGCCCACACATAAAAATCGTTTTATGGCAAAACAGTGCAATTTTTTCAATTTCATGACCTGTTTCAAACGCCCAAATCTCAGCTCCATACTGGACTATTGGCTGAACTTGTGCATCAAACAACTTGAAAAATAACTCAGCTGAACTATTTTCAAACTTATACAAAACATTTAACACACTTATAATGGCACGTTTGCCTCTGTTCACTAGGTCCTGACATGCAAAGTAAAGATGAGCATAGTGGAAAAATAAATACCCAAGTACTCATATGCGTTTACAACTGATAATTTTGATGTACCATAAACCCATCTCTCACGTGCAGCCGAATAACCACCTTTACGGAAAACTAAAACATTTGTTTTGTCCATATTTACTTTAAGCTCAAGTCTTTGTACAGCGGAGTGTAAACTATTCAGCTGAGTTTGTAAACCTATGACAGTTTCAGATAACAACACAATATCGTCGGCAAAAAGCAAAATGAATAACTGAATCAAATTAAAAGTAACACCATGCCTACCCTTTTCAATAATTTCGAGAGCTAGTTCATTCATAAACAACGAAAACAAAACAGGACTACAAACATCCCCTTGTTTAACCCCTTGCGTACACATAATAAAATCACTGAACCTAGCCCACTCTTTATTTTGACTTTCACGTTTTCATACATACTCTCACACAACTATAAAGCTTACCCTTTATGCCATTTCTTTCTAGAATTGGCCATAACAGTTTCCTTGAAATCGAATCAAATGCTTTCTCGAAATCAACAAAAGCAACGTATAATTTTCTGTTATTAGCAAACTGTTTCTGAACCGCCGCCAGCAAAGTAAACATATGGTGTGCGTGTGTGTGTGTGTGTGTGTGTGTGTGTGTGTGTGTGTGTGTGTGTGTGTGTGTGTGTGTGTGTGTGTGTGTGTGTGTGTGTGTGTGTGTGTGGTGTGTGTGTCTGTTTATGTGTGTGTGTGTGTGTGTGTGTGTGTGTGTGTGTGTGTGTGTGTGTGTGTGTGTGTGTGTGTGTGTGTGTGTGAGTGTGTGAGTGTGTGTGTGTGTGTGGTGTGTGTGAGAGAGAGAGAGAGAGAGAGAGAGAGAGAGAGAGAGAGAGTGAATATGTGTGTATATGTGTACCTGTGTGTCTGTGTGTGTCTGTGTGTACCTGTGTGTACCTGTGCATGCCTATATCTGCGTGTGTGTGTGTGTGTGGTTGTGTGTGTGTGTGTGTGTGTGTGTGTGTGTGTGTGTGTGTGTGTGTGTGTGTGTGTGTGTGTGTGTGTGTGTGTGTTGTGTGTGTGTGTGTGTGTGTGTGTGTGTGTGTGTGTGTGAGAGAGAGAGAGAGTAGTAGTAGTAGTAGTAGTAGTAGTAGTAGTAGTAGTAGTAGTAGTAGTAGTAGTGTAGTAGTAGTAGTAGTAGTAGTAGTAAATACAGTGCTGTTGTTCCTTCACTCATTCATGACATATAAGTAAACGCAAGATTTGATTATGTCAGTGGTGTTGCCCGCAGAGAAAGTTGGTGACCGTGGTTGAAGTGTGGACTGGTCGTAGCCATCACCCATCACTTTGAGGCAGACTGTAGTCTTGTGTTTCTTCCACAACACATGACCTTGATGAACTCCTCTCTGAACCGCCTTCCAGTCAAACAATACAGGTAGAAATTCACCGCACTATTAGCGGCCGCCAGTGTGTCACAGATCGCGTAGATCATATATTGTTTAGAAAGCTCATAATCACTATCAGTTGTGTATGCAATTTTAAAATAATACAATACGAAAACAATAGTTACTGGCAAAGTCAGAACGAGGAAAGTGGTGGACACAACAATAACAGTCAAGATCACAGAGCGTGCTGCTTTTTCACGGGCCCGAACTTGCTCAACATCCCCGTGGGATAATTGTCTGCTGGCTGCCTTGACTGACGCAGCAAGTTTCCACACCAGAACACTGTTTGACACTGCCAAGACAGTGAATGGCAGAACACTGTATATTGAGAGCTCTATGTATACGAAGATATTGAAAACATGAACATAAATGTTGTCTTGCGACAAGACACAAAAGCTTTTATCGACTGAAGGGAAGTAAATGAGTACAGCCCAATCAAATAGTGTGAGTAAAGGGCAGCAAAGAAGACAGAGATTCCAATAATGACCAGTAGAACCACTCGACGAGTGCAGAGTACGTTGACACGATGTGGCCACACTACAGACATTGCCCTGTGTACTGACATACTGACGAGATACCAACCGCTGATCGTGCCGCACCCTGTAGCCAGCCACATGTAGATCTTGCATATGGCTTCATTGTATATCTGTATCGAAAGATGGAAATAGATCAACCATGAATCGATCACCCTTGTATAGAGATTCATTAAATCCAGAACAGCAATACCTATGAAGTAGATGTTGAAGGAGGATTCATCTGATTTCATTCGTAGCATGATAATGAGGATCATAAGGTTTCCAAAGGTTCCAAAAAGTAGAATAAAAACAGGACATATCTTTTGCAGGTAAATTCGAATCGAATTAAATAGAACCATTAACTGGTAGTCGTCATCTGTGTCTGTGGACATGTCTGCTGTGGTGGAGTCATTCCAGCTGTCAGAGGCCAGTGAGGTCAGAACTGCCGGACTGAAGTCCTCCATTGTCCTGAAATTGAGGTGAAGAATAAAAATTAGTGATAAATCAACGAGAAACTCATAGTATAATTGATTATTAAAGAGCTTATTTGATGGCACTGTGAAAGCGTAATCTGAACACGCAACATTCGCCAATGACTCAAAAGGTGTTATTGCACTAAAGATGTATAAATTAGCATGGGATTTTTTAAAACAAAGATAAATGTAATTAAACAGGCTGTGAGAAGAGGCAGCATCTCGATAATCGAATGGTAATGATCATGCATTTCACCGTTTATTTGGAAACGAAATCTGCTTGTGCATGGGCGTGCACAAAGAACACAACGAGTTTTATTCAAAAAGGCCAAAGCCCCATTTGAAAGGATGTGATCAATGACAATGAATATATGATACATATGTGAATGAAACTGTCATCCCAATATAAGCATGAAAACAAGGTTAATTAGTCTTTGTTGAACTCTCTTTCTAAAGAATGTATGCATCCTACACCTTAGTTTTTCCACACATAACTGAAACCATAACTATCCAAAACATTACAAAGTTTCGAAGTTCAATGGCGGCCTTTTCCAATCTTTGACAATAGAATAGCATTTTATAAGCTTTAGATGGCAGTCTGTTCGCCTCCATTCGGGTTAATTTCAACTAGTATTGAAAACAAGAGACACTAGAATTAATAGGCAGGGGGGAATCGATTCAATTCACCATATACAAGATCTTTGGTGTTTTGATACGTTCCCCTAGACACTTCTTTAACAAACAAACGAACACTTTCTGTCACTGATGAAACATCTTCTAAACCCCAAATCTTAGCACCATATAGATGCATAGACTGAATCTGTGATTTGAAGGTATCAGAGTAATTTCACATAATTATTATTTAATTGATTCAGCATATAGATAATGCTTCTCCTGTGTATGCAAGCTGATACTCTTGCAGGCACTCTTGTATAGACAGGCAAGTATTAAACCCATCTGCCCAACAAAGGTGAAGTAGAGTGTTTGTGTTGACGTTTTGTTTTATCCCGCCAATAAGGCAGCCATACTCAACTTCGGGGAGGTACATCCTATATTTAACGTGTCATCATACCAACGGCCAAACTGGCCTTCTCTTCCTAAAGTTGGTGATGGAATGTTACGTGTGTGCCAAGATGTTATGCGTGCGTTAACACACGGAACCTTGGTCTATAGTCTCATGCAAAGGACTGTATGGGAAATGGAGGCAGAATCATTGTTAACTCCAAGGGAAAAATCCCCCTGTTCCAAAACAGCTCGGCGGAAGTTCGAACCCGCAACCCCAGGATTACGAGTCGGTGCTCTACCACTGAGCTATTCCGGCCCTCATAAATAATACGAATTGCAGCTGGTTTCCATTTATTGGCTGAATCTTGGTATGCAAGCTTAAAACTCAGCCTTGTGGAAAACAAGTCACCTAGGTATTGATATGAATTCAGTACATCCATCTTAACGTTGCCCTAAAACCATTTCTCTCTGCTTGCCAGGTATCATCCTTTTCTTAAAAAAAAAAAAAAAAAAAAAAAAAAAAAAACCAGCATAATGCTAGACTGTTTTTTTTTTTTTTTCTTCTAAATTGACGGTAAGCTGTATCTGGCATGCCGCTCTCTGAAGACTATTTAGTTGCGCTTGCAACCCTACCACAGTTTCCGAATAATATAATGCCATCAGCAAACAAAAGAATAAAAAAATTCAACCATATCCATATTGAAACTGCCACCATTTCTTACCCTCATTTATGATTTCAAGCGAAAGTTCGTTTATAAATAAGGAAACACGAGGTCAACAAATATTAACTTTTTCACACCATTCGTACATATTAATATAAACAGGTGTAATGTGTAGCACAACAATTCGAGCTTTGACAAAAAATTATACATACTTCTAACACATCTGTAAATTTTACTTCTCATTCCATTCTTTAACAAAATAGGCCACCGTATTTTTTTTTATTGTGTAGAACGCTTTGTCGAAATCAATGAAAGCTGCAAGCATGTTTCTATTTAATGAAAATTGCTTTTAAATAAATGCTTACAATGTAAATATGTGGTGGATTATAGACTAATTTCGTTTTAAACCTGCAAATATTTGTCGGTTATAGAGTAATTTCGTTTAAAACCTGCAAATATGTAGTCGGTTATAGACTAATTTCGTTTACGCCCTGCTTGAAATTCATCAGTAATATTATTCTGCTCGACTCATTCTGTAATCATGAATTAACTATAGAGCTATTTTGCTATTCTATGTCTGGAAGGGAATTTCTCGGCATATTCTTTGGATCGTTAATCTTGCTTTTCTTTAAACAATGGAAACATAAGAGATTCTTTCCATAAATCAGGGTATTGGACTTGTGTCACAAAATACATTAAAATGTTTTACAATGAAGCCAGTGACATACTCCACTGGGATTACCAATATTACTTAATACCTTTATCATTTATATAATATAACTATTAGATTCCATCTTCCCATAATTTATACATTTCATCACATCTGTATTCTTCATAATCCTCCCCCCCCACCCTTCCCCTTGGTCCCCCCCTCCCCCTTAGAATTAATATTAGCATTAGTATCAGTATAAGTAATACAAATCATTCATAATAATCATATTTTTACTAATATATATATATATATATATTATATATATATATATATTATATATATATATATATTTATATATTATATATATATAATGCTGAACAATTAAGTAATGGGGGGAAACAAGTGCAAGTTAACAATTCTTCAGTCGTTATAGTAATGACTTGGCAAAGATTTGAAACTTAAAAAAAGAAACCCAAAAAAAAAAAAGATGAAGATGAAGAAAATGGGGAGGATATATTATAAATATGAGAAGCCCTTCACTAGCTGCCTGAGGGAACCATCGTAATCCCTCTCGAAGGCACATTTGTTTGTATTGCCTGCTCCTAGGCCTTTCATCTGCTGGATCAGACTCATCACGGAGACACGGCTGATTGTGTCTGTGCTCTTGGTGTCAAATAGAGACACACCACGGTCCATAATTCTGTGGTGTTCTCACCACCAAGGTTCAAAAAAGAATCCAACAGCACCCCTAAAGCAGCTAGCGAAGGGTAGTAATGGAACAAAACAAAAGTGTGGAGAGGAAAAAAAGTTGCTGAAAAACTAAAGCAGTATTCAAACAGCATAAAATGTAGGGGACAATCTTTAAGCCATGCTTGAGGATCCATTCAAGGATGCAAGGGAGATCAAAGGAAATGGAACAGTCTGAGTGGTCAGCTCTGCTGTTCAATAACCCAAACATTGTGAGTGGCTAAGAATTGTACAGAACAACCTTTACTTGGATCTCCTAAGAGATGCAATCTCCCACTGATTGACCAAACAATAAATTGCTGAACAATTAAGTAGTGTGGGAAAAAAGTGCTGGTTAACAATTCTTCAGTCGTTATAGTAATGACTTGGCAAAGATTTGAACTTTAAAAAAAATTAATTAAAAAAATTGAAGATGAAGAAAATGGGGAGATTATATTATAAATATAAGAAACAGTAAACAAGTGGGGTATGTTTTGCTCCCATAAGGAACCTAACACAGAGTAACTTTTATTCAAGACTGGCGCAGCCTTTTAAAACTTGAATAAAGTCAGACAAATACATAGACGAACAATCTAACGGTGGGGGAAAAACAAGCGCAGGCCAACAACTGAACTGTCTGGTAAAGATTTGGACATGAGGGAAGGGGAGAGGGCAGTTTGAAGATGGAGAAACTGGGAAAATGAAATTAAAAAAAAATAATAAAAAAAGTTACAGATATGAAAACTCTTCACTAGCTGCATAAGGAAACCATCGCAATCCCTTTTGAAGGCAGATATATACACATGGAAAAAAGTTAAGCAACCTCACATTTATCGCTAAGGACGAGATATAATACTATTTAAATGAAAGCAACACTCAAGTAAATCAAAATGGTCTTTATTCCATGAAAGTATGACACTGTCCCATTACCGAAACAATAGAAATATGGTTCAGTGTTTGATAATTCAACTGCAAAATGGTGAACCAAGATGTGACCATTTTTGAACAAAAACATGGCATGGTTTAAGTTTGGAAATAACAATTTCATCCAGTTGATGCCGAAATTAATTTTGGTAGGAAAACAACAATGAAAGTGTCCAGATTGCATAACAGCAAACAAAAATCAATACCGGGTGTATCCTCCCTGTACATTGATGACTGCCCGATCCTTCGTCTCATCCCTCCAGTGAGTCGTCTGATCTGCTGAAAGGTGATCTGCTGCCACTCCCGATGCAATGCTGCTTCCATTTCCTGGAGATTTTGCAGAGGAGGGTCCAGTGTCTGTATTCGACGGCCAAGCAAGTCCCATAGATGCTCCAGCGGATTGAGGTCCGGACTCATGGCAGGCCATGGTAATGTTGTCACCGCCTCTTGCTGGAGGTATGCTGTGACTGCTCTTGAACGATGAGGCCGGGCATTGTCATCCATGAACACAGGTCTTGTGGCTAGTGGGTGGTCGTCAAAATGAGGCACAACAGCTGGCTGCAGTACCTCCCGGATGTAGCGATCTCCTGTCAAGTTGCCACGAATGGTCACCAGGTCCATTTTGCAGTCGTGTGAGATGCATCCCCACACCATGACGGAGCCGCCGCCGAAAGGTACAGTTTGTTTGATGTTCCTTGCAGCATAGGCTGTTTGGGGATGCCTCCATACTCTCGCTCGGCCATCTGTAACATGCAGTAAGAAGCGGCTCTCATCAGACCAGTGGATCTTCCTCCAGTTCCTTAGGTTCCAGTGCTGTCGGTCAAGACACCAGGTCAAACGTAATCTCTTATGATTGTCTGTAAGGTGTGGACGCTTGATGACTCTTCTTGCCCTCAGTCCTATAGCTTGCAAGCGATTTCTAACGGTTTTTGTGGACAGAGGTCGATTTGGCAGCCACTGCCGTTTCAGTGTGGTTGAAGTTGCGAATCGCTGTTGCCGTACCAGTCGGTGGAGCGCCCTGTCTTCACGCTGGGTAGTGACACGTGGTCTGCCTGATCGTGGCCGGTCATTCACTGTGTTCGTTTCAGCATGTTTTCTTATCAATCGGCTGATTACTGACGTTTGGTATCCCAGTTGACGTCCAATAGCTTTGCTGGTCATACCAGTAGAATGCATGCCAATAATTTGCCAACGTTGTCCTTCTGACATTCTTCTTCGTCCCATCTTGTTGGACAGTGACTGTGCAGTGAGAAACTTACTCAAAAACGCACGTTTCTGAGAAGTGAGCAAACTTCATTTTTGCGAGTGCACGGATGGTGTGATGCTCGTGCACGCCACATGCAGCCAGAGACTCACTGTCACACTTGGCTGGTTTTATCATCTCTATGGAATACCCGTCTTGTCAGAATTACTATTTTGTGCCATGTTAATACTCACAGTTACCTGGGACAGTATGTTTCATTTAGGGTTGCTTAACTTTTTTTCCATGTGTATATTTGTATTGCCTGCTCCGAGGCCTTTCGCCTTCTGGATCGGGACTCATCAGGGTGACACGGCTGGTTGTGTCTGCACTCCCGGCGTCAAATAGAGACACACCACAGTCCATAATACTGTGGTGTTCTCCCCACCATGGGTGCAAAAAAGAATCCCAGAGCAGCCAGCGAAGAGTAGTAAATGCAACCAAACGAAAGTGTGGGGAGAAAAAAAAGTTGCTGTAAAACTAAAGACATTATGCACATAATATAAAATGTAGGGGACAGTCTTTGAGCCTACGCCTGAGGATCCACCCAAAGATGCAAGGGAGATCAAAAGACAAACACACAGACGGACAGAAACAAACACCCTTAATTTAATCAAAGCAGAATCGGAAATGAAATGCGGTAGGGAACAGTAAACGATAAACAGTAAACAAGTGGGGTATGTTTTGCTCCCATAAGGAAACCTAACACAGAGTAACATTTATTCAAGACTGGCACAGCCTTTTAAACTTGAATAAAGTCAGACAAATACAGAGACGAACAATCTAATAGTGGGGGGAAAACAAGCACAGGCCAACAACTGAACTGTCTGGCAAAGATTTGGACTTGAGGGAAGGGGAGAGGGCAGTTTGAAGATGGAGAAACTGGGAAAATGAAATTTAAAAAAAAAAAAAAAAAAGTTACAGATATGAAAACTCTTCACTAGCTGCATAAGGGAACCATCGCAATCCCTTTTGAAGGCAGATATATTTGTATTGCCTGCTCCGAGGCCTTTCGCCCGCTGGATCGGGACTCATCAGGGAGACATGGCTGGTTGTGTCTGCGCTCCCGGCGTCAAATAGAGACACACCACACTCCATAATACTGTGGTGTTCTCGCCACCATGGGTGCAAAAAAGAATCCAATAGCACCCCCAGAGCAGCCAGCGAAGAGTAGTAAATGCCACCAAACGAAAGTGTGGGGAGAAAAAAAGTTGCTGTAAAACTAAAGACATTATGCAAATAATATAAAATGTAGGGGACAGTCTTTGAGCCTACGCCTGAGGATCCACCCAAAGATGCAAGGGAGATCAAAAGACAAACACACAGACGGACAGAAACAAATACCCTCAATTTAATCAAAGCAGAATCGGAAATGAAATGAGATAGGGAACAGTAAACGATAAACAGTAAACAAGTGGGGTATGTTTTGCTCCCATAAGGAAACCTAACACAGAGTAACTTTTATTCAAGACCGGCACAACCTTTTAAACTTGAATGAAGTCAGACAAATACATAGACGAACAATCTAATAGTTGGGGAAAAACAAGCACAGGCCAACAACTGAACTGTCTGGCAAAGATTTGGACTTGAGGGAAGGGGAGAGGGCAGTTTGAAGATGGAGAAACTGGGAAAATGAAATTTTAAAAAAATAAAAAAAGTTACAGATATGAAAACTTTTCATTAGCTGCATAAGGAAACCATCGCAATCCCTTTTCAAGGCAGATATATTGTATTGCTCAAAGACTGTCCCCTACATTTTACATTATTTGCATAATGTCTTTAGTTTTACAGCAACTTTTTTTCTCCCCACACTTTCATTTGGTTGCATTACTACTCTTCGCTGGCTGCTCTGGGGGTGCTATTGGATTCTTTTTTGCACGCATGGTGGTGAGAACACCACAGTATTATGGACTGTGGTGTGTCTCTATTTGATGCTGGGAGCGCAGACACAACCAGCCGGGTCTCCCTGATGAGTCCCGATCCAGCGGGCGAAAGGCCTCAGAGCAGGCAATACAGAGAACTAATATTTGTCTGTTCTGGCTCACCCACTCTCAACCGCCTTTAGCCGGTTTCGACCGGGCGAATCCAGAAGAGACAAATATTAGTTCTCTGACAAGTAAGACTTCAATAACCAAAAATAACGATTATCTACAAACTTTTCAGAGAGTAACGTAGGGTAAAGTAGCCGCGGCTGAACACGTTCATAGAGTAACGTGGAACGGCAAGGATAAAACGGTCTGTT
>CM031624.1:8089649-8109309 GCA_018398815.1 Conus ventricosus | reverse complement strand
AAAGGAAGAAAAATAGACTAAACAACCATACAAGTTTGAGGCTGATCACCCAACTTAGGGTCTGTGTATAAAGAAAGAATAACCCAAAGACTAAAAGATCTTGAAAAAGAAAGAGCAGCAAGACTAAAAGCGGCGTCTACTAACCGAGACCAATTACGAACTCAAGTGATTAGAATAAGAGAAACTATCCAAAGAATTTTATAATGAAAACACAACGCTAGCAGAAAGAATAAAAACACTGTTTAGAGAGCAAGGAGTCACATTAGCAAGCGTTATAACGGCCTTAGGATTTGCAATAAGTACACGGGTGATGGCTATTACGGGCGGTGGTGGAGGGCAAAGTTCAGTGCCTCCATCGCCATCGCCTCCACCTGATAAATCATGGGTAAAAAAAACAACTTGATCATCTTGCGAGTTTATTAAAAAAAATAGCCGGTAAAGCTATAGACTCTTTGCCAGGTATATTAGGGAGTATCGTTAGCTGGCTTTTGTCTACAGCAGGCAAAGTAGTTGGCTTTATGGCCGAGCACTTATGGGCATTAGTTCTCTTAATAGTTGGGTTAATATTTAGTAAGATAAAGACCAAGTAATCCTATGCCAGTTAATAGAACAACAAGTGCTGTCTTTTCATATTCATGGTCATTACTTTTTTTGGGGTCTTCAACGGTCTTTGGGCTTTGACCTCGGGATTGGATGACTTAATCTTGGGGGGTCATCTTGTTTTTTTATTGTTTGTAATATTACTGGCCCAGAATTTTATGTCGTTTTTTTCCGACCTTCTGATCATCGCCTGCCACAAGGATTTGATATTGTAGTTATTATTATTCCTATCTGGAGTCTGAGGTCAGAAGGCAGCATGCATATACCAGTGCCAACAGCAAAGTCAAACTTTCGATCTTGCAAATTGTAAAACATTTTGGTACCTTTTTTATACTTGAAGGTAAATCAACTGTAGAATTAATGGCGTCCTCTAAATTTGCTAAGTATTGTTTTGTGCATCAAAACCATAGAAGGATCAGTTATGCTCGATCTCGTTTGTGCTTGCGAACCTAGCAAACACCAAACGTAAGTACGAATAGAGTCGTTTATTCGTTCTAAATTCCTGCTTTAGTTAGGCCCTTAGAAGTGTCTAAGATAAATGTTGTCCATGCTGTTTTATGCTCTTGCTCTATGGACCCAAGGTGAACAGTTGTGTCTGAAGAGAAAGATGTATAAGGTGGATTCCAGTCATAGTTATACTTTCTGTGCACGCCCCAAAATAAAGGGTGCCTAAGCCATGATAAGATCCGACTTTTGTCTAAAGTCTGTCTTAACATTAATATTGAATTCGTTACAGATCCTTTCAAAAGCCTTCATGTCTATCTGTTGCTGATGGATAAACGTTTTGTCATTTGGCAATGGTGCTTGCAGTTCAGTCAAAATACGTCTGAAGTGTAATAGAAATGAAATCTGTACACTGACCTCACCAAAGGGTCAGGATGATTTAAGTGATCAGCATACGACACTCCACACCCAGTTGTTTGCACAAAACACAGCAAAGTTTAACTGGTTCTGATAAAACTGCATCGGATGACTGAACCACACTTTTGGGATGTAGTCTTTTTTAATAGGGGGTTAAGATAAGTACTCACCTTTTTATGAAAAGTGTCAGTCTGGGTCACAGAAATGACAAGGGTGTCAGTTGTTATATTTTAAGATTGTAGTGCGGCCCAACAGAATATTTTGCATCAGTATATTTGAATGCACTCATTTTTATTTCGTTTAAAAAATGTTTGTAACAATAACAACACAAGACCGTCCTTCGTTTTTAGAACATGCTATTGATAACAATTGCGGAACCAAAACGGTCGCGCTCCATGAAATATTTTACAAAGTCGTATGGTTTAATATAACTGAATCCAGGAAGAATAATAAGGTTCTAAAAGTTAACAAATCAGGGACAAAGTTAGCCAGTTAACCATACCTGATGGTTATTACGGGTTTTGCTCACTAAAAGAAGCAATGAGTAACTCAACATTACTCTCAAACTTAACAATGCAAATCTAAAACCAATGTTAACATTCAAGCCTGAAGAAGAAGTAGTACATTACCTTTTTGATGTAGAGCTAGCTAAAATGTTAGGCTTTGAAGCTGACAATCATAGATTTAGAGTTACACCAAACAAAACTACTTATGAGGGAGAAAATCCGCTCGAACTTGCATTACATTCATTACTCTATGTTCATTTGGACGAGCTGAGCACTGATGAAAACTTATATGATGGAAGGCCCTCAACTGTTTTAAAGAGCTCTTCCGTCAGGGAAAGCTGCATATTGCGATTATGAAATTATACAATTCCCTAATTTACAGTTTAAAAGATTAGTTTGTGGGAGGGTCGGATCATTTAATATAAAAATCGCAGACAAAACAGGGAAACTCGTGAAATGTGATAACCTGCACATTGTTTTGGAAATAAAATAATAAGTTGTACTAAAAAATGTCGTGGGGGCCAGACGAACCGGAAGTTACATTGGCGCCTGTAAGGTGTATAACTTTAGAATTAAAAGACCTTGCAGACGTTGCGGACTTTGAACAGAACGGTGAGATAGGCACTTTGTATGGTTTTGAGTACACTAAAGATGGTGATTATAAACGCAAAGAGGTTGGCGACAGCAAAAAGTTTCCTAAACTAGAACAACTGCGCAATCTAGAAGCAAATAATGTTGGCCAGTATGAATATAAAATAGTTCGAAAACCTGACCTCAAATGGCACTTGGAACCATATTTAGAATGGGACATAAAATTTGAATTCATAAGCCCATTTACATTTTTTAACCATCAAAAAAATTTCAGAAAAGCATTCAACTCAGGTCCTTTACATGTAAGTCTTATGCCAGAGGACAATAGTCGAAAAGAGATTGAAATAAAGCCGTATGGGAATAAACAGTACATCCTCCACAGAAAAGAAACGGTTTTAAAGGAAGCTTCTACAAAATTACAGTTCATTCCACAAATGAAATTAGGAGACACGTTCACAATGATATTTGAAATTTCTGTCTTAAAAGATAAGGAGAGGGATGGGGTTGTGGGCGTTAGTGACGTCCTTTTTAAAGGAATTCTAATTAGCTGGCAAAACTTAGACGTTGACAGTCTTAAAGTTACTGTCGTCATTCTTCACAATGGTGAGGATATTAAGGTCATAACAACAAGCAAAAAATCAATATTAGTCTAAATAGAAACAATCTTACAGCACTGAATTGGATTAATCTTACACATTTAGACCTTATAGGATTTTATTATACTGAACACGTTTTGACAGTGAGCATGATAAAAACAATAACTGGATTAGATTAAATTCTGTTATAAAACTATGGAGCAGTTAAACTTTATGACAAAAACCCCTCATTGTTCATTAATTTGTGGGCAGACTGGTTGCGGAAAAACAATATTTGTCCTCGACCTATTACAAACAGTTTATCGCTATAATTTTGATCATATTGTGATTTTCTGCCAACACTTAAATGGAACAAAGCATATCATGATAGAAGGTTTATATGGACAGATGATGAAATATATTTAGTTAATCCTAGCAATAAACTGAGTGAGTGTTTAGAACAGTTTTATAAACTGTTTGAAGGAACGCAGACACTATTTATTATAGATGACTGTTCGGCAGAAAGAGACATAGTTAAAAAGAAAAACACTTTGTCAAAACTAGCCTTCAGTGGAAGACATGCTAGGATAAGTGTGTGGATTTTATGTCAAAAATATAACTCAGTTTTAAAAGACTTTAGAGAACAGTTAAAGACTGTAGTGTTATTTCACATGAAAGACAGAGACTCATTTGAAGAATGTTTGCGCGAAAATGATGTTATTGAAAATGATCAGGAAAAACAAAGGATTAAGCAAAAACTAAAATCTAAACAATTTAGTAAATTAGTATTAAAAACGGATAATCCTACACAGTATGTATGTTTGTAGGGCCGTTATTTTTTGGTTATTAAAGTCTTACTTGTCAGAGAACAGCATTTTACCAATCCTGGGGTCACTTCGTCCGAAACTGGTTGAGGACGAAGTAAGCCAGGATTGGTAAAATGCTGTTCTCTACTACTCACCAAAGCCCTGACGTTTGCCAGTAACCACACAGACATAACAGGGTCAGAAATGGAAATCATTCTCCACACCAAGAAAACATTACTACACAGCAAAAATGAAACCTGGATCAGGAAAACCAACAGAAACTCAACATTCGACGTAACCATGGGATCATATGATGGTGCAGAAACACGTGAACTGGTCGGATATTCATGCTGTCCAACATCAAGAAAAAACTCGGAAAACAAGTCGGACTATACAGAGACGATGGACTTGCTGCACTAACTAACAACCCAAGAACCATCGAAAACAAGAAGAAAGAACTATGCAAAATCTTCCAAAACCACAACTTAAAGATTACCATTGAAGCAAACAAAAAGGCAGTGAACTACTTAGACATAACACTGGATCTCAGCAAACACATATACAAACCATACAAGAAACCCAACGATACACCCCTTTATGTACACACCAAAAGTAACCATCCACCATCTGTATTAAAGACCATTCCCCATGGCATAAACAAGAGACTGCCAAACCTGTCATGCAGTGAGAGAGTGTTCAACAATGCAGCAGTAGAATACCAGGAGGCACTACAAAAAGTGGATACAATTACAAATTACAATACAACCCAGACAACAACACAAATAAAAGCAAGAAAAATAGGAAAAGAAAAATCATATGGTACAACCCCCCATACGACGGGAAACTCAAAACAAACATAGGGAAAGAATTCTTCAAAATCCTAACAACTTCATTTCCAAAAGAACACAAACTGTCCAAAATATTCAACAAAAACACTGTATAACTATCGTACTCATGTATGCCCAACCTCAAAAACCTAATTGACGCATCCAACAAAATGAAAATCAACACAGCAAAGAAGGGTGAAGAAAGGAAATCTTGCAATTGCACTAGAAAAGAGCAGTGCCCACTAGACAATAAATGTCTTCACAGCAACATTGTATACCAGGCTACTGTGACATCAGAAAATGAAAAAGAAACATACATAGGGATCACTGAAAAACACTTCAAAACCAGATATGCAAACCACAAACAGTCATTTAATAAAGAAAAATACAAAAACCAAACAGAACTGAGCAAATATATCTGGAAACTTAAAGACGCAAAAACAAGCTACAATATATCCTGGAAAATCATAAAGAGAGCATCATCATACAGCAATGTTTCAAAAAGGTGCAACCTATGTTTAACTGAAAAATGGTTGATACTATGCAAACCACACTTAGCAACTTTAAACACTAAAACAGAAATAGTAAACAACTGCAGGCATAAATGGAAATCGTTGTTAGTGAACACGCTCAAAACAAAAACCTGAAAGCCCCAAAAAACACGTGCAAACAACCGTAAACGTGAGCCCACACGCTATATAACATCGGCGGTGGGCAAACCAAAAGCCACCCTGATGACAGCGCAAGGCGTTCGAAACAAATTTGTAGATTCCTTTTAATACCTTATTTTAACAATATATATATATATATATATATATATATATATATATATATATATATATATATATATATATAATATATATATATATATATATATTGAACTAGCTATTAGCGCTTCTGGTTCCAACGTCGACGAAGACGACGACGACGAATACGATGAAGACGACGAGACGATGTAGGCGACGAGATGACGAAGAGGACGAAGACGACGAAGATGACGACTACAGTGTCAAGTCAAGTCCGATACAGGATTTTCAGAACTTCAGAGCTGTGGCTCAAAAACTCACTAACACACTCGCGGCGTCTCTGCCGGCGACAAGGTGACAGTCTCGCACAGGAGCTGTGGCTCACACACAAACACAACGGAGAGACGGCCTAGCCAACAGGTCGCTGGTTCAAACTCGGGAGCGGCGCTCTGGCTTGGCAGCAGCGGCGTCTCCAGCCCAACTGGCTCAGCAGGAAGTCAGTCCCGGGCGCAGTGGCAGGTAGAGTGGTTATCAACACTCAGGCTGACCTCTCCACGCCAACAAAAGGCGGAAAACAAGGGGTAGTACGTGGCTACGGGCCCGACCCTCAGTAAATGGCAGCCAGATCCCCCAGTCCAGGGGACACTTCTACCCAGGGAAAACTGATTAACTACCTTGCTTATCATGACTACTATACATTACAATCACGACTACATTCATATTCATTAGCCACATCACATTTCATTAGAACTTGAGACAAACATCAGCATATTCTTTCAACTTCATATTCATTAGCCACATCACATTTCATTAGAACTTGAGACAAACATCAGCATATTCTTTCTTCAACAGTGCAACATTCCTTTTTCCGGAATCATAACACTACAACATTTCTTTTTTCCGGAATTACAACACTACAAACACTACACAGGAAAGTTTGTAAGCACGGTTGATTGAAAATTTGTGACTGGACGGGAAACGATCCGTCACAATTAGTTTACTATATATATATATATATATAATATATATATATATATATATATATATATATATATATATATATATATATATATATATATATATATAGAATGCTGAACAATTAAGTAGTGGGGGAAAACAAGTGCAGGTTAGCAATTCTTCAGTCATTATAGTAATGACTTGGCAAAGATTTGAACTTTTAAAAAGAAAACCAAAAAAAAACTTGAAGATAAGGTAAATGGGTGTAATATATTATAAATATGAGAAGCCCTTCACTAGCTGCCTGAGGGAATCATCGTAATCCCTCTTGAAAGCACATTTATTTGTATTGCCTGCTCCTAGGCCTTTCATCCGCTGGATCGGACTCATCAGGGAGACACGGCTGATTGTGTCAGTGCTCTTGGTGTCAAATAGAGACACACCACAGTCCATAATTCTGTGGTGTTCTCACCACCGAGGGTTCAAAAAAGAATCCAACAGCACCCTCAAAGCAGCCAGCGAAGGGTAGTAAATGGAACAAAACACAAGTGTGGAGATGAAAAAAGTTGCTGAAAAACTAAAAGCATTACTCAAACAATATAAAATATAGGGGACAATCTTTGAGCCCATGCTTGAGTATCCATTCAAGGATGCAAGGGAGATAAAAAGATATGGAACAGTCTGAGTGGTCAGCTCTGCTGTTCAATAACCCAAGCATTGTGAGTGGCTAAGAATTGTACAGAACAACATTTACTTAGATCTCCTAAGAGATGCAATCTCCCACTGATCGACCCAACAATAGAATGCTGAACAATTAAGTAGTGGGGAAAACAAGTGCAGGTTAGCAATTCTTCAGTCATTATAGTAATGACTTGGCAAAGATTTGAACTTTAAAAAAACAAACAAAAAAAAACTTGAAGATGAAGTAAATGGGTGTAATATATTATAAATATGAGAAGCCCTTCACTAGCTGCCTGAGGGAATCATCGTAATCCCTCTTGAAAGCACATTTATTTGTATTGCCTGCTCCTAGGCCTTTCATCCGCTGGATCAGACTCATCAGGGAGACACGGCTGATTGTGTCAGTGCTCTTGGTGTCAAATAGAGACACACCACAGTCCATAATTCTGTGGTGTTCTCACCACCGAGGGTTCAAAAAAGAATCCAACAGCACCCTCAAAGCAGCCAGCGAAGGGTAGTAAATGGAACAAAACACAAGTGTGGAGATGAAAAAAGTTGCTGAAAAACTAAAAGCATTACTCAAACAATATAAAATATAGGGGACAATCTTTGAGCCCATGCTTGAGGATCCATTCAAGGATGCAAGGAGATAAAAAGATATGGAACAGTCTGAGTGGTCAGCTCTGCTGTTCAATAACCCAAGCATTGTGAGTGGCTAAGAATTGTACAGAACAACCTTTACTTGGATCTCCTAAGAGATGCAATCTCCCACTGATCGACCAAACAATAGAATGCTGAACAATTAAGTAGTGGGGGAAAACAAGTGCAGGTTAGCAATTCTTCAGTCATTATAGTAATGACTTGGCAAAGATTTGAACTTTTTAAAAAAAAAACAAAAAAAACTTGAAGATGAAGTAAATGGGTGTAATATATTATAAATATGAGAAGCCCTTCACTAGCTGCCTGAGGGAATCATCGTAATCCCTCTTGAAAGCACATATATTTGTATTGCCTGCTCCTAGGCCTTTCATCCGCTGGATCGGACTCATCAGGGAGACACGGCTGATTGTGTCAGTGCTCTTGGTGTCAAATAGAGACACACCACAGTCCATAATTCTGTGGTGTTCTCACCACCGAGGGTTCAAAAAAGAATCCAACAGCACCCTCAAAGCAGCCAGCGAAGGGTAGTAAATGGAACAAAACACAAGTGTGGAGATGAAAAAAGTTGCTGAAAAACTAAAAGCATTACTCAAACAATATAAAATATAGGGGACAATCTTTGAGCCCATGCTTGAGGATCCATTCAAGGATGCAAGGGAGATAAAAAGATATGGAACAGTCTGAGTGGTCAGCTCTGCTGTTCAATAACCCAAGCATTGTGAGTGGCTAAGAATTGTACAGAACAACCTTTACTTGGATCTCCTAAGAGATGCAATCTCCCACTGATCGACCCAACAATAGAATGCTGAACAATTAAGTAGTGGGGGAAAACAAGTGCAGGTTAGCAATTCTTCAGTCATTATAGTAATGACTTGGCAAAGATTTGAACTTTTAAAAACAAAAACAAAAAAAACTTGAAGATGAAGTAAATGGGTGTAATATATTATAAATATGAGAAGCCCTTCACTAGCTGCCCTTCACTAGCTGCCCTTCACTAGCTGCCCTTCACTAGCTGCCTATAGGATGAATATAACTGAGAAGCCTAAAATGATTTTAAAAGCGCTCGACCCCTTAAGCAGCAACATTTGTTATGATCAAGTATTAAAAGGAATATTAAAAATCTAGAAAATAATATGTTTCAAGCCCTCTTGGCTCTTGGCTCTCTTCAGGATGATGTTTGGGTCACCCACTGCCGGTGTTATATAGCGTGTGGGACCCAGTTGTAACTATTTTTACGTGCGGGTTAGTTGCACATGTTTTTTTTTATTTTTTTTTATTTTTTAGGGTTTTCAGGTTGTTGTTCGAGGTGTGTTCACTAACAACGATTTCCATTTGTGCCTGCAGTTATTTACTATTTCTGTTTTAGTGTTTAAAGTTGCTAAATGTGGTTTACATAGTATTAGCCATTTTTCAGTTAAACATAAGTTGCATCTTTTTGAAATATTACTGTATGGTGATGCCCTTTCTATGATTTTCCAGGATATATTATAGTTTATTTTTGCATCTTTACGTTTCCAAATGTATTTGCTCAGTTCTGTTTGGTTTTTGCATTTTTCTTTATTGAATGACTGTTTGTGGTTTACGTATCTGGTTTTGAAGTGATTTTCAGTACTCCATATATATATATATATATATAAACCAATGGCGTCCTCTAAATTTGCTAAGTATTGTTTTTGTGCATCAAAACCAGTAGAAGGATCAGTTATGCTCGATCTCGTTTGTGCTTGCGAACCTAGCAAACACCAAACGTAAGTACGAATAGAGTCGTTTATTCGTTCTATTCCTGCTTTAGTTAGGCCCTTAGAAGTGTCTAAGATAAATGTTGTCCATGCTGTTTTATGCTCTTGCTCTATGGACCCAAGGTGAACAGTTGTGTCTGAAGAGAAAGATGTATAAGGTGGATTCCAGTCATAGTTATACTTCTGTGCACGCCCCAAAAATAAAGGGTGCCTAAGCCATGATTAAGATCCGACTTTTGTCTAAAGTCTGTCTTAACATTAATATTGAATTCGTTACAGATCCTTTCAAAAGCCTTCATGTCTATTCTGTTGCTGAATGGATTAAACGTTTTGTCATTTGGCAATGGTGCTTGCAGTTCAGTCAAAATACGTCTGAAGGTGTAATAGAAATGAAATCTGTACACTGACCTCACCAAAGGATCAGGATGATTTAAGTGATCAGCATACGACACTCCACACCCAGTTTGTTGCACAAAACACAGCAAAGTTTAACTGGTTCTGATAAAACTGCATCGGATGACTGAACCACACTTTTGGGATGTAGTCTTTTTTAATAGGGGGGTTAAGATAAGTACTCACCTTTTTATGAAAAGTGTCAGTCTGGGTCACAGAAATGACAAGGGTGTCAGTTGTTATATTTTTAAGATTGTAGTGCGGCCCAACAGAATATTTTGCATCAGTATATTTGAATGCACTCATTTTTATTTCGTTTAAAAAATGTTTGTAACAATAACAACACAAGACCGTCCTTCGTTTTTAGAACATGCTATTGATAACAATTGCGGAACCAAACGGTCGCGCTCCATGAAATATTTTACAAAGTCGTATGGTTTAATATAACTGAATCCAGGAAGAATAATAAGGTTCTAAAAGTTAACAAATCAGGGGACAAAGTTAGCCAGTTAACCATACCTGATGGTTATTACGGGTTTTGCTCACTAAAAGAAGCAATGAGTAACTTCAACATTACTCTCAAACTTAACAATGCAAATCTAAAACCAATGTTAACATTCAAGCCTGAAGAAGAAGTAGTACATTACCTTTTGATGTAGAGCTAGCTAAAATGTTGGCTTTGAAGCTGACAATCATAGATTTAGAGTTACACCAAACAAAACTACTTATGAGGGAGAAAATCCGCTCGAACTTGCATTACATTCATTACTCTATGTTCATTTGGACGAGCTGAGCACTGATGAAAACTTATATGATGGAAGGCCCTCAACTGTTTTAAGAGCTCTTCCGTCAGGGAAAGCTGCATATTGCGATTATGAAATTATACAATTCCCTAATTTACAGTTTAAAAGATTAGTTTGTGGGAGGGTCGGATCATTTAATATAAAAATCGCAGACAAAACAGGGAAACTCGTGAAATGTGATAACCTGCACATTGTTTTGGAAATAAAATAATAAGTTGTACTAAAAAATGTCGTGGGGGCCAGACGAACCGGAAGTTACATTGGCGCCTGTAAGGTGTATAACTTTAGAATTAAAAGACCTTGCAGACGTTGCGGACTTGAACAGAACGGTGAGATAGGCACTTTGTATGGTTTTGAGTACACTAAAGATGGTGATTATAAACGCAAAGAGGTTGGCGACAGCAAAAAGTTTCCTAAACTAGAACAACTGCGCAATCTAGAAGCAAATAATGTTGGCCAGTATGAATATAAAATAGTTCGAAAACCTGACCTCAAATGGCACTTGGAACCATATTTAGAATGGGACATAAAATTTGAATTCATAAGCCCATTTACATTTTTTAACCATCAAAAAAATTTCAGAAAAGCATTCAACTCAGGTCCTTTACATGTAAGTCTTATGCCAGAGGACAATAGTCGAAAAGAGATTGAAATAAAGCCGTATGGGAATAAACAGTACATCCTCCACAGAAAAGAAACGGTTTTAAAGGAAGCTTCTACAAAATTACAGTTCATTCCACAAATGAAATTAGGAGACACGTTCACAATGATATTTGAAATTTCTGTCTTAAAAGATAAGGAGAGGGATGGGGTTGTGGGCGTTAGTGACGTCCTTTTTAAAGGAATTCTAATTAGCTGGCAAAACTTAGACGTTGACAGTCTTAAAGTTACTGTCGTCATTCTTCACAATGGTGAGGATATTAAGGTCATAACAACAAGCAAAAAAATCAATATTAGTCTAAATAGAAACAATCTTACAGCACTGAATTGGATTAATCTTACACATTTAGACCTTATAGGATTTTATTATACTGAACACGTTTTGACAGAGAGCATGATAAAAACAATAACTGGATTAGATTAAATTCTGTTATAAAACTATGGAGCAGTTAAACTTTATGACAAAAACCCCTCATGTTCATTAATTTGTGGGCAGACTGGTTGCGGAAAAACAATATTTGTCCTCGACCTATTACAAACAGTTTATCGCTATAATTTTGATCATATTGTGATTTTCTGCCCAACACTTAAATGGAACAAAGCATATCATGATAGAAGGTTTATATTGGACAGATGATGAAATATATTTAGTTAATCCTAGCAATAAACTGAGTGAGTGTTTAGAACAGTTTTATAAACTGTTTGAAGGAACGCAGACACTATTTATTATAGATGACTGTTCGGCAGAAAGAGACATAGTTAAAAAGAAAAACACTTTGTCAAAACTAGCCTTCAGTGGAAGACATGCTAGGATAAGTGTGTGTGGATTTTATGTCAAAAATATAACTCAGTTTTAAAAGACTTTAGAGAACAGTTAAAGACTGTAGTGTTATTTCACATGAAAGACAGAGACTCATTTGAAGAATGTTTGCGCGAAAATGATGTTATTGAAAAAGATCAGGAAAAACAAAGGATTAAGCAAAAACTAAAATCTAAACAATTTAGTAAATTAGTATTAAAAACGGATAATCCTACACAGTATGTATGTTTGTAGGGCCGTTATTTTTTGGTTATTAAAGTCTTACTTGTCAGAGAACAGCATTTTACCAATCCTGGGGTCACTTCGTCCGAAACTGGTTGAGGACGAAGTAAAGCCAGGATTGTAAAATGCTGTTCTCTACTACTCACCAAAGCCCTGACGTTTGCCAGTAACCACACAGACATAACAGGGTCAGAAATGGAAATCATTCTCCACACCAAGAAACATTACTACACAGCAAAAATGAAACCTGGATCAGGAAAACCAACAGAAACTCAACATTCGACGTAACCATGGGATCATATGATGGTGCAGAAACACGTGAACTGGTTCGGATTATTCATGCTGTCCACATCAAGAAAAAACTCGGAAAACAAGTCGGACTATACAGAGACGATGGACTTGCTGCACTAACTAACAACCCAAGAACCATCGAAAACAAGAAGAAAGAACTATGCAAAATCTTCCAAAACCACAACTTAAAGATTACCATTGAAGCAAACAAAAAGGTAGTGAACTACTTAGACATAACACTGGATCTCAGCAAACACATATACAAACCATACAAGAAACCCAACGATACACCCCTTTATGTACACACCAAAAGTAACCATCCACCATCTGTATTAAAGACCATTCCCCATGGCATAAACAAGAGACTGCCAAACCTGTCATGCAGTGAGAGAGTGTTCAACAATGCAGCAGTAGAATACCAGAGGCACTACAAAAAAGTGGATACAATTACAAATTACAATACAACCCAGACAACAACACAAATAAAAGCAAGAAAAATAGGAAAAGAAAAATCATATGGTACAACCCCCATACGACGGGAAACTCAAAACAAACATAGGGAAAGAATTCTTCAAAATCCTAACAACTTCATTTCCAAAGAACACAAACTGTCCAAAATATTCAACAAAAACACTGTATAACTATCGTACTCATGTATGCCCAACCTCAAAAACCTAATTGACGCATCCAACAAAATGAAAATCAACACAGCAAAGAAGGGTGAAGAAAGGAAATCTTGCAATTGCACTAGAAAAGAGCAGTGCCCACTAGACAATAAATGTCTTCACAGCAACATTGTATACCAGGCTACTGTGACATCAGAAAAGAAAAAGAAACATACATAGGGATCACTGAAAACCACTTCAAAACCAGATATTGCAAACCACAAACAGTCATTTAATAAAGAAAATACAAAAACCAAACAGAACTGAGCAAATATATCTGGAAACTTAAAGACCAAAACAAGCTACAATATATCCTGGAAAATCATAAAGAGAGCATCATCATACAGCAATGTTTCAAAAAGGTGCAACCTATGTTTAACTGAAAAATGGTTGATACTATGCAAACCACACTTAGCAACTTTAAACACTAAAACAGAAATAGTAAACAACTGCAGGCATAAATGGAAATCGTTTGTTAGTGAACACGCTCAAAACAAAAACCTGAAAGCCCCAAAAAACACGTGCAAACAACCGTAAACGTGAGCCCACACGCTATATAACATCGGCGGTGGGCAAACCAAAAGCCACCCTGATGACAGCGCAAGGCGTTCGAAACAAATTTGTAGATTCCTTTTAATACCTTATTTTAACAATATATATATATATATATATATATATATATATATATATATCTATTAATATATATATATATATTGAACTAGCTATTAGCGCTTCTGGTTCCAACGTCGACGAAGACGACGACGACGAATACGATGAAGACGACGAGACGATGTAGGCGACGAGATGACGAAGAGGACGAAGACGACGAAGATGACGACTACAGTGTCAAGTCAAGCCGATACAGGATTTTCAGAACTTCAGAGCTGTGGCTCAAAAACTCACTAACACACTCGCGGCGTCTCTGCCGGCGACAAGGTGACAGTCTCGCACAGGAGCTGTGGCTCACACACACAACACAACGGAGAGACGGCCTAGCCAACAGGTCGCTGGTTCAAACTCGGGAGCGGCGCTCTGGCTTGGCAGCAGCGGCGTCTCCAGCCCAACGCTCAGCAGGAAGTCAGTCCCGGGCGCAGTGGCAGGTAGAGTGGTTATCAACACTCAGGCTGACCTCTCCACGCCAACAAAAGGCGGAAAACAAGGGGTAGTACGTGGCTACGGGCCCGACCCTCAGTAAATGGCAGCCAGATCCCCCAGTCCAGGGGACACTTCTACCCAGGGAAAACTGATTAACTACCTTGCTTATCATGACTACTATACATTACAATCACGACTACATTCATATTCATTAGCCACATCACATTTCATTAGAACTTGAGACAAACATCAGCATATTCTTTCAACAATCATATTCATTAGCCACATCACATTTCATTAGAACTTGAGACAAACATCAGCATATTCTTTCTTCAAACAGTGCAACATTCCTTTTTCCGGAATCATAACACTACAACATTTCTTTTTCCGGAATTACAACACTACAAACACTACACAGGAAAGTTTTGTAAGCACGGTTGATTGAAAATTATGTGACTGGACGGGAAACGATCCGTCACAATTAGTTTACTATATATATATATATATATATATTATATATATATATATATATATATAATATATATATATATATATATATATATTATATATAGAATGCTGAACAATTAAGTAGTGGGGGAAAACAAGTGCAGGTTAGCATTCTTCAGTCATTATAGTAATGACTTGGCAAAGATTTGAACTTTTAAAAAGAAAACCAAAAAAAACTTGAAGATAAGGTAAATGGGTGTAATATATTATAAATATGAGAAGCCCTTCACTAGCTGCCTGAGGGAATCATCGTAATCCCTCTTGAAAGCACATTTATTTGTATTGCCTGCTCCTAGGCCTTTCATCCGCTGGATCGGACTCATCAGGGAGACACGGCTGATTGTGTCAGTGCTCTGGTGTCAAATAGAGACACACCACAGTCCATAATTCTGTGGTGTTTCACCACCGAGGGTTCAAAAAAGAATCCAACAGCACCCTCAAGCAGCCAGCGAAGGGTAGTAAATGGAACAAAACACAAGTGTGGAGATGAAAAAAGTTGCTGAAAACTAAAAGCATTACTCAAACAATATAAAATATGGGGACAATCTTTGAGCCCATGCTTGAGTATCCATTCAAGGATGCAAGGGAGATAAAAAGATATGGAACAGTCTGAGTGGTCAGCTCTGCTGTTCAATAACCCAAGCATTGTGAGTGGCTAAGAATTGTACAGAACAACATTTACTTAGATCTCCTAAGAGATGCAATCTCCCACTGATCGACCCAACAATAGAATGCTGAACAATTAAGTAGTGGGGGAAAACAAGTGCAGGTTAGCAATTCTTCAGTCATTATAGTAATGACTTGGCAAAGATTTGAACTTTAAAAAAACAAACAAAAAAAAACTTGAAGATGAAGTAAATGGGTGTAATATATTATAAATATGAGAAGCCCTTCACTAGCTGCCTGAGGGAATCATCGTAATCCCTCTTGAAAGCACATATTATTTGTATTGCCTGCTCCTAGGCCTTTCATCCGCTGGATCAGACTCATCAGGGAGACACGGCTGATTGTGTCAGTGCTCTTGGTGTCAAATAGAGACACACCACAGTCCATAATTCTGTGGTGTTCTCACCACCGAGGTTCAAAAAAGAATCCAACAGCACCCTCAAAGCAGCCAGCGAAGGGTAGTAAATGGAACAAACACAATGTGGAGATGAAAAAAGTTGCTGAAAAACTAAAAGCATTACTCAAACAATATAAAATATAGGGGACAATCTTTGAGCCCATGCTTGAGGATCCATTCAAGGATGCAAGGGAGATAAAAAGATATGGAACAGTCTGAGTGGTCAGCTCTGCTGTTCAATAACCAAGCATTGTGAGTGGCTAAGAATTGTACAGAACAACCTTTACTTGGATCTCCTAAGAGATGCAATCTCCCTACTGATCGACCAAACAATAGAATGCTGAACAATTAAGTAGTGGGGAAAACAAGTGCAGGTTAGCAATTCTTCAGTCATTATAGTAATGACTTGGCAAAGATTTGAACTTTTTAAAAAAAAAAACAAAAAAACTTGAAGATGAAGTAAATGGGTGTAATATATTATAAATTGAGAAGCCCTTCACTAGCTGCCTGAGGGAATCATCGTAATCCTCTTGAAAGCACATATATTTGTATTGCCTGCTCCTAGGCTTTCATCCGCTGGATCGGACTCATCAGGGAGACACGGCTGATTGTGTCAGTGCTCTTGGTGTCAAATAGAGACACACCACAGTCCATATTCTGTGGTGTTCTCACCACCGAGGGTTCAAAAAAGAATCCAACAGCACCCTCAAAGCAGCCAGCGAAGGGTAGTAAATGGAACAAACACAAGTGTGGAGATGAAAAAAGTTGCTGAAAAACTAAAAGCATTACTCAAACAATATAAAATATAGGGGACAATCTTTGAGCCCATGCTTGAGGATCCATTCAAGGATGCAAGGGAGATAAAAAGATATGGAACAGTCTGAGTGGTCAGCTCTGCTGTTCAATAACCCAAGCATTGTGAGTGGCTAAGAATTGTACAGAACAACCTTTACTTGGATCTCCTAAGAGATGCAATCTCCCATGATCGACCCAACAATAGAATGCTGAACAATTAAGTAGTGGGGGAAAACAAGTGCAGGTTAGCAATTCTTCAGTCATTATAGTAATGACTTGGCAAAGATTTGAACTTTTAAAAACAAAACAAAAAAAACTTGAAGATGAAGTAAATGGGTGTAATATATTATAAATATGAGAAGCCCTTCACTAGCTGCCTTCACTAGCTGCCCTTCACTAGCTGCCCTTCACTAGCTGCCTATAGGAATAATATAACTGAGAAGCCTAAAATGATTTTAAAAGCGCTCGACCCTTAAGCAGCACATTTGTTATGATCAAGTATTAAAAGGAATATTAAAAATCTAGAAAATAATATGTTTCAAGCCCTCTTGGCTCTTGGCTCTCTTCAGGATGATGTTTGGGTCACCCACTGCCGGTGTTATATAGCGTGTGGGACCCAGTTGTAACTATTTTTACGTGCGGGTTAGTTGCACATGTTTTTTTATTTTTTTTTATTTTTTAGGGTTTTCAGGTTGTTGTTCGAGGTGTGTTCACTAACAACGATTTCCATTTGTGCCTGCAGTTATTACTATTTCTGTTTTAGTGTTTAAAGTTGCTAAATGTGTTTACATAGTATTAGCCATTTTTCAGTTAAACATAAGTTGCATCTTTTTGAAATATTACTGTATGGTGATGCCCTTTCTATGATTTTCCAGGATATATTATAGTTTATTTTTGCATCTTTACGTTTCCAAATGTATTTGCTCAGTTCTGTTTGGTTTTTGCATTTTTCTTTATTGAATGACTGTTTGTGGTTTACGTATCTGGTTTTGAAGTGATTTTCAGTACTCCATATATATATATATATATATATTATATATATTATATATAAATATATATATATTATATAATATATATATATATATATATATATATATATATATACATAATATATACATATATATATATATATATATATATTAATATATAATATATATATATATATATATATATATATATATATATATATATATATACAAAAGGAGTGGTGCCAAACCGCATGGAGATGTGAATCTACCTATATTATATATATATATATGTATATATATCTATATATATATATATATATATAATATATATATATTTATATATATATGTATATAGTAAAAATATGATTATTATGAATGATTTATATTACTTATACTGATACTAATTCTAAGGGGGGCGGGGGGGGGGGGATTGACCAAGGGGAAGGGTGGGGGAGGTTATGAAGAATAAGATGTGATGAAAGGTACGAATTATGGGAAGGATGGAATCTATTAGTTATATTATATAAATGATAAAGGTATTAAGTTAATATTGGTAATATCAGGTATGTCACTGGCTTCATTGTAAAACATTTTAATGTATTTTTTGACACAAGTCATTACCTGATTTAGGGAAATAGAATCTCTTATGTTTCCATTGTTTAAAGAAAAAGCAACATTAACGATCTAAAGAATTACCGAGGAAATTCCCTTTCAGACATAGATAGCAAAATAGCTCTATAGTTAATTCACGATTACAGGAATGAGTCGAGCAGAACAATATTACTGATGAATTTCAAGCAGGGCTTAAACGAAATTAGTCTATAACCGACTACATATTTGCAGGGTTTAAACGAAATTACCCTATAACCGACCAGATATTTGCAGGGTTTAAACGAAATTAGTCTATAATCGACCACATATTTACATTGTTAGTAGTTATTTAAAAGCAATTTTCTAATAGAAAAATGCATGCAGCTTTCATGATTTCGACAAAGCGTTCTACACAATAAAACAAAATACTGTGGCCTATTTTGTTAAAGAATGGAATGAGAAGTAAAATTTACAGATGTGTTAGAAGTATGTATGATGTTGTCAAAGCTCGAATGCGTTGTGGTACACATTACCCTGTTATATTATTGTACGAATGGTGTGAAAAAAAGTTGATATTTGTTGACCTCTTGTTTCCTTTATTCATAAACGAACTTTCGGTTGAAATAATAAAAGAGGTAGAGAAGGTGGCAGTTTCATTGGATATGATAGAATGTTTTATTCTTTGTTTGCTGATGGCATATATTATTCGGAAACTGTTCTTAGGGTTGCAGACGCAACTAAATAGTTTTCAAAGAGCTGCATGCCAGATACAACTTACCGTTAATTTAGAGAAAAAAATCTAGCATTATGGCTTTTTTTAGAAAGGATGATACTGGCAAGCAGAGAGAAATGGTTTTAGGGCAACGTTACGATGGATGTATTGAATTCATACCAATACCTAGGTGACTTGTTTTCCACAAGGCTGAGTTTTAAGCTTAATTGCGTGCCAAGATTCAGCTAATAAAGGGAAACGAGCTGCAATTTGTATTATTTATAGGGGGCGGAATAGCTCAGTGGTAGAGCAACGGACTCGTAATCCTGGGGTTGCGGGTTCGAACTTCCGCCGAGCTGTTTCGGTACAGGGGGATTTTCCCTCGGAGTTAACAATGATTCTGCCTCCATTTCCCATACAGTCCTTCGCATGAGACTATGGACCGAGGTTCCGTGTGTTAACGCACGCATAACATCTTGCACACACGTAACATTCAACACCCAACTTTCGGAAGAGAAGGCCAGTT
>CM031624.1:8069649-8084649 GCA_018398815.1 Conus ventricosus | reverse complement strand
TAGTTTATGGTGAGCTCGGAAGGTATCCAATTTATATCAATTCTGTTTTTAAATGTATTAAGTATTGGCTGAAAATAACCAAATGGAGGAAAGTAAGATACCATTCAAGCTTATAAGACATTGCGACAGTTAGATGGTAATGGCAAGAAGACATGGGCTACCAATGTTCGTCAGTGCTTAAAATTCTTATGGCTTTGCTTATTGTTGGGACAACCAGGGCGTTGAAAGTATATCGGGATTTTTGAAATGTTTTAAACAAAGAATGATCGACTGCAGATGGCAAGACTGGCATGACCATATCTATAGCAGTGACAGATTTGCATAATACAGACTCTTTAAAACAGCACATGTGGTTGAACCATACATTGAAATGAATATAAATAGATATGTTAAGAGTGCATTGAGTAAGTTTAGATTGGTTGTCTCTGACATTGCTTGCCATCGGTTTAGATACAGTGTTCTGAAAGATAAGGAATGAGTGTCGCTTGTGTAATCGGCAAAGGAAGATGAATACATTTTTACTTTGTGTCTGCTCTGTGTAATTTTAGGCAAAGGAGATTAATCATTGTTTTAGCACATGAAAAACCACTATTAACACACATATCTCAAATGCTTTCACAATAGTTTGCAACTGGTGACTGAGCAATAACCAAAGCAATATAAAAAAGCAAGAGTTATTTACCACACTATCAACATGGTCAGAATTATTTATAAAAATATTCTTCTCCTTATAAGCGGGGGTTTGTATAGGGCATTCAAATAAAAGATGACGAATTGAGATATTCTCCTGACATATACACGCTATACCTCGTGAATATTTTGTATTCCATGTATTTAACCGTAATTTATGAATTAATCTGGCTATATACCTTGGACATGATGGCAGGACGAATAAATTCTCATTAAGATGTTTTTTCCGCATATTCTTTTCCAATCGCTGGATCAATTCATGCGGAGAAAAATTTAAGACTTTGTTGAAGGGTGTTTCAAAAATTGTACAAGCTCCCTGTTTTGCCAACTTGTCTGCTAATTCATTCCCTTTTAAACCACAATGTGAAGGAACCCAGCAAAAATCAACTGCTATACCTCGGAATGTAAACAATGTAATAGATGCTTAATTTCAAAAAGAATGTCAGTTCTAATTTTAGAGCTCCAGTGCTTTAATGATTGTAAAATTGATTTTGAATCAACACAAAATAGCACACTATAAAATGATACTGGCGTGTCATATAAGATATAATTCAGAGCTTTCATAATTGCATATAGCTCTGATGTATAAATTGAAAATTCTCTGCCTAGATAGAAATACTTTTGCACATTTAAGGATGATATAGTGAATCCAGCACCACTGTCAGACGTTTCCATTATTGAACCATCTGTAAATATTTTTAAATGATTTGGATAAGTCTTTTCGAGATGTTCTCGAACTTCATTTACTAGAATATTTACATTGTCATCTTTCTTCAAAGTAGTATATTCATCATCAATTTTTGCGTTGAGATGCTCCCATGGGGGCATTTGAGGAAGAATGGGAACCTCCGAAATTGCATCAATATCAATACTACATTCTGACATAAGCTCACAAGTGAAATTTCTAATTGGCTCTATGTATGATATATTTTTTTTATCTTTTGGGGTATTCCTTGTTGGAATCCACAAGAATTTCATCAGTAGCAGAGTTTGTTTTACAGATAGGCCTCTTACAACGTATTTGGACACATCCAACGTTCGTTGTTCATTAAGAGGTAAAATGTTTGTCTCCTTATAGCATTTCATTGTGTTTGTGTGCACTGCAACACCCAAAGCTAATTTTAAGGCTTTACTATCTAAGCTTTGCAATTTCTTTAAAAGGTAGTTAGATGCAGAGAAGTATACTTCCTGTCCATATATTAATTTTGATCGGACTAACGATGTATATAAATGTAAAAGTGCGGTTGTCACGACCGACCCCTGGAGGTCTGCCCTGACAGGATCGGTCTAGATGGGAGTGAAGGGAGTGACTGACCTCACACGCCCCGCAAGAGACCACACAATAAGGATTACGATACAACACCCCATTTATTCACACCAACACACATAATCACAAATAAGTATTTCAACACACGCACCATGCACAATCACAATCAAGCATTCCAACACACACAACATGCACAATCACAATCAAGCATTTCAACACACGACATACACACAATTAAGCATCCCAACACATACCACATGCACAATCACAATCCAACATTTCAACACATACGACATATACACAATTATAAATAAGTATTTCCAGCACCCATCCCTTTCCGTGTCATGTAGTTCCCCCACACCCCCGCCTCTCCAAAGTCCACTGGGAGCACCCTGTCGCACTAGGTGCCCCAAACCGAGTCGGTTCTTGACTAGAGTCGTTCAAGGCCGACACCCTTGACACACACAAACAGACGGTGGAGAGCGCATCCCGTGGGACGGGGCGTTGTCGCTGGAGGTCCTGGACGGGGATCAGGACAGTCCAGCAAAGTCCACGGGCTTTTCCACCAGTACGTGGCCCCAACCAGTGCGTGGTCCCAACCAGTGCGTGGCCCCAACCAGTGCGCAGCACCAACCAGTGCGCGGTCCCAACCAGTGCGTGACCCCAACCAGTCCAAGCTCTGGGTGAAGCCCCCGGGAGGAGGGAAAAGGTAACTGGGAGGAAGGAAGAAAGAAAGGAAAGGGTACTGGAACCCCACAGTCAGTACGGTCTGACACATGCTGTTAAATCCTAACAGCCACTCGCATGATAGGCGAGGGGAGGTCTACTAAATACACCAACAGCACCAGCTCAACACAGACCTGAGCATAACACAGCAAACCAACCAAATCAGGAATGTTCGCTAAAGGTCTTCTCACACGAAGCAGGTAAGAGACTGCATTAAATTAACAGGCTTATAAAACGAATATGAATTATCTTCATCCTTCTCTCACTCACGTTTAACATTTTCCTTTCTTAGGAACTGAACTAATACAACAACCATTGCTTTACATCTGCCACCACATTTGCAAATAATAATAATTCAATGGCACAATTATCCCCACATTTTATAGCAACATTTCAAAATAACACAAATCTCCCACCACGCATCCAAACGACTAATCATGCGTACGCACGCTCGCGAACATAACACTCGTTCTCATTGCACACACAAACAGACGGTGGCCGAAGAATAAGAGTCCGGCGAATGTGACAGGGGCGGACGAGCGAGACCAAGCAAGTACCAACCCTGAATCACCAGATTCTCTCCCATCCCCACCGACTACCGCATCACCAGATGCATAAAAAGGAGAAAGAATTTTGGATATAATTTAGAATGGCCAGGTTAAAGATTGAATTAACCAGAAAAAGTGGTCTCAAACAATATTTCTTTTATAATTTTGAAAACAAAAAAGAAATTGCGCAAAAGAGAAGAATTAGCCGGCTAACAACGAAGAAAAAAAAAAAGACAACAACAAACGAACCACGATACTGATGCTTACCAGCTACCCGTGGGTGACCCAGAAGAGGCGGGTCAAGCGACTGTCTCTGCTCTCTGTCCAGTCGAGAGGACCAGCAGAGCAGATGCGGAAAAAAAGAGATGTGATGTCCCTCTCCTACAGGCCGACTGTAGGAATGAAGGTACCGACTGTACCTTCGACGAAAAGGTGAAGAACCAGGACCGGAGCAGGCGCTCCCAGAGACATCTTCCGCTCGAGTGAAGAGAAAACCTGCCTAAGCGATGGCGGCCAACATGCCACGCTACGTCACAGAGTGAGTATACCTCAAGCTAAAAGAAATGATGCACGTGCGACAGGTAAAAAGACAGGCGAGAGGCCGATAGACAGCAAGTTCGAGAGAAAGGTACCAGCCACCCGTGAACCTGCAGGATGAATTGCACGGGCAGTGGAATTAGAGAGAGAGAGAGAGAGAAAGCGAACCTAACCTGAGCTGAACTACACCGAGGTGCAACCGCACCACAAGCCACACTAAGGGACGGACACGCGACAACAACAACGACAATAAACAAATGAACAATTCCACCACCCTAGATGGGTCAATCGTCGTAGGCCTCGTGACAAACTCGTGACAAACCCCCCTTCTAAAAGCATCTGTTTCTCTGAGATACAGTGCTCCTTTGAACCTTGACGCATGTGCAAATTCACAACAATGGGACCGAACCCAACCCTCTGTGATCGACAGAGTACGGTAAATCCAATACAAACATTCCACGATAGGATTACACAGGGAGATACATAATACTACATTTATCAAACAACTAAGCAAACCTTCCAACAATAAAAGTAGCAGTCCGAACCAGTGGCGATCCACTACTGTTAACATCACTGAAGTGAAAACTGTCACTACACCTGATACAGAGACCAAAAGGGGATATAACCCTGGTTGAGGGAAGTGTCCCTCTGATTTATTTCTTCAATGTGCTGACTACGGAGCTTGGCTGAGATAGTCAGCATCCGCATTGCTGGAACCCTTGATATGACGAAAATGACTCTGCAGTTCCACTGCCTAACTCATGAGTCGACGACTGACTGGCCGGACCCGGTCCAGGCACTGGAGAGGATGATGATCGCTCTCCAGTACAAAATTCCGGCCGTGCTTCTTCCTGGGCACGCCAGTGCGCGTCCAAATCTGCCGGAGAGCCACAGCAACAGTAGGGACAATCGATAGTCCTAAGCGGGACAGCCTCTGGGTATCGAGTCGCAGGGTCTACCACTACCAAACTGTAGTGGTGACCGCGATCGGATGGTGGATTAATGGGTCCCACCAGGTCAACCCAAGCCTTGCTGAATGGCTCCCCAACCAGTGGCACTGATCCCAGGGGAACACGCCTCAAGCGACAATTGGGCGTTGTCCGTTGGCAGACATCGCGACTGCGGCAGTACTGCCTGACCTGTGAGTTCATCCCTGGCCAGAAGAAGTCCTTTCTAACTCGCTCGAGAGTCCGCTTTGAGCCCATATGGCCTGCCATGGGTGAATCATGGGCCTGCAGGAGAACAGATTCTCTCAAGCTTTGGGGGACGACTAGTTGCTTGGCCACCCGATCTGCCTGAGTGACAACCCTAAAGAGGATCCCCTTGTGGAGCTTGAAGCTCACCTTGGCGTGTCGGGCAGACTGAGCAGGACGATCCACCAGTTGTCGCAGGCGTTGGACATCCAAGTGCCTGGCCTGAAGACGGACCATGGTAGCAGGATCGACTCTCGCAAGAACCTCGTCAGAGATCGGCTGTAGAACAGGACGCAATTCCTGCTCCTGTTTCTTGGCTTTGGCGCGCGTGGTAACTCCCACACACGCCTGTACGGGCAGATCTGTAGACACAGACTGACTGCGTCCGTCTGCGAAGGTAATGGTATTCCCTATGAGAAGGGAATACAGAGGTCGCTCCACCGCGATGGCCCATACTTCGCCACAGAAGTAGGGGGTGGAGATAGAAATAAGTACAGAAGGACGGGTGGAGGTAAAACCAGCCTCCAACCCGCACACATCGTAACTGGCGCCTCGCTGAGCCTCAGGGGAAACCAAATCCTTATCCACAAACAGCGTTGATGCTCCCGAATCCCTGATGGTGTCGACCAAGGAAGAACCAACAACAGAACGAAACACCGGGCACTCTGTATCACCAGAAGCTGGGATGGAACCCACGTTAGCCGAGGCACGAGGACGCTGGGAAGGACTAGCCCCATAACTACCGACGGCTTTAGGGCAATCTTTCCTAATGTGGCCGGGACGACCACAAAGAAAACAGAACCGGGGTGCTGAAATCCCCGATGAACTGCCTGCCTTGTTCAACCCGCTAGCAGTCGTCGGCGCCTTATTGCCACTAAATCCTGTGGGGGGCTTCCTGTCCGTATCTGGGCGATGCCCATAAGCTCTGCGAGCTTCAGCAAACACCTCAGCGGTATGAATCGCAGCCGCAAAATCCTTGGGTGCTGTCTCGCCTATACGAATCCTCAACTCTGGGGACACGGTGTTGGTGAGCTGTTCGATGAGAATCAGATCCTCAAGTTCCAGCTTAGCCAACTGACGCCAATAACCTAGCTTTTTTGCGCAGCCTATCTCCAAACTGTACGAAGGTTTCGTCGTTATTCTTTTTCATGGACCTGAACTTCCTCCTGTACGTCTCTGGAGTAAGGTGGAAACGCTTACGCAGAGCCAGCTGCATGTCTGCATAAGACGCGCCTTCATTCAAAGTAAGGACACACTCCCTCGCAGTACCCGACAATCCAGAAAAAAGGTGCATGGCCTTTTGTTCCTCAGATAATTGGTATGAAGTAGCTACCTTGTCAAAATGCTCTAAGAACATATCAATGTCCTCACTAGGTCTGAACTCGGGAAGCTTTAATTTTGGGCCTCTAACTCTATCACTTGCCTGTCGATCAACCCCCTGACCTACAGATGCGGGAGCCCGCGAAAGAAGTTGTTCCATTTCTTCCCTACGTAGAGCTTCCTGCCTGGCAGCCTCTTCCCTACGCTGATCTAACTCTTCCCGACGGAGGGCTTCCGTCTGACAGTCTCCTCTCTGCGCAGAGCCTCCATCCTATCTAGCTCTTCCCTACACAGGGCTTCCTGCCTAGCAGCTTCCTCTCTGCGCTCTTCCCTACGCAGAGCCTCATCCTCACGTCGCTGTCGCTCCAAAAACATCAGGACAGAGGTGATGTCCTGGGAAGGATTCACCACTCCCGACACGGGAGGATGACCCGTTTGACCCGTCCCTTTGGTCTCGACTTTCCCATGAGGAAAGTCCCCCGGGGCATACTCCTTACGAGGGGAAGCATGGAGAGGAGAAGGTTTCGGTCTCTGCGACCAAACAGAAGCCCACAGTTGCTTAACCATGCTCTGACGCATCTGAGCGGACGCGTCAGGTGGGTCTCGGCAGAAAGATCCCCCAGCGCAGAAGTAGTGAAAGTACTCACTGGACTATCGGCTACGGCACTGGAATAAGTAGAAGTCACCGTAGTCGAAGTACTGGTACTAATAGTAGGGACTACATTTTGAATACCTTTCTTCTTTGACGCACGCGTCGCCATACCACCAGCACCGGACGTTGCCATGACAACAATATCCTACGGTTCTCAAATACCGGGGAAAGACAATTCCACTTGAAAAAACAGATATTTTAAGGATGAGTGTGTGTGTGTGTGTGTGTGTGTGTTGTGTGTGTGTGTGTGTGTGTGTGTGTGTGTGTGTGTGTGTGTGTGGCGGATATGTTCCGGCTGCTCCCACTCTGGCAACACCGCGCTCCACAACACGAGCAACAGTGTGGTGGGGCTCACCGACAAAAAAAAAAAAAAAAAAAAATATGTCCAGGCTGCTCCCACTCTGGCAAACACCGCGCTCCACAGGATGAGCAACAGTGCGGTGGGGCCTCACCGACAAAACAAACAATGACAGAAGAAATCCGGAAAAAAAAAACGACACCAACGTCCGATACACCCACCTGTACTCAACAACCCAGTAAAGAAAAACTCACCTTTTGTAAGTTTGTAGCTTTCTTTCTTTGATGTTGTTCAGCTGTTTGTGAAGATGCCCATTGACCACGGCTAGCCAACTGAGAGGATATAGATACAAGCTTCATTCGGCCACCTTTCCTAGGCTCCTCTCCATGTTGAGCAAGCAGCTGTCGTTAGAAAAGGCCGATCGGTCATTCGGGTGTGCCGAACGCTCTTGTGGTCCGCAGGTCAACATCAGACGACCAATACTCTGACCACGTGCATGCAAGATCGGGACGGTGGTTTCCAGTGTCATCTGCCACCTGCTGTTTCGCCAGTTTCCATTAACTTCAGGAATTTTAATGTTTGGTGGCCGTGGACGTGAGCGTGTCCTTTGAGCTTGCGCAGTGGATTTGTTTAGGTGGACTGCAGTGTGCGCTGAACTGGACCCACCCTTTACACCAGGTTCATCTGTGTGGCCTAGCAGGCTGGGACGGTGACACGAGGTTCTTGAGTCGTAGTGTTACATCTGAATCTCCTTTTCCTGGATGAATTGCCTGGCAAGGATAACGAGCTCCATGTACCTGGGTCTGAGATCAGAGTTGACTTTCCCTTATGCTTGTTGCCATCAAAGGCTTTTGAATCCAGCCTGCCCATCCAGTTATACCGCTGGACACCAGTGGCGCCACAATGGCAGCTGTGTGAAAACAGGGGCACTGTGTGAAAGCGTTGCTGAGGGCACTTCAATGGAGGAGAGGTCATGCTGCAATGACCTCCTGCCTGGCATGTCATACAGGAGCCACAAGGCAATCTCTACCCCTGGAAAGGAGAGGTGATATGCTGAGCAGGTCGCTTCCCTTGAGTGAGCGAGACGTCTGACTCAGACCTTACCACCTTCAACTCAGCATTAAATTATAAAAACAAGCATTGTTCATTATGAAGACACCCATGTCTTGTCAATGAAGTGAGATCTATGATGGATATCCCCGAATTAATCATGTAACAAAGCAACAAAATCATCATTGACATAACTGCACACAATCAAAAGACCAGTGTTAGCTCCCATGTTGTTGCTGGTTCGTCGTTTTGTCAACGTCGACATGCTGTAACAAATTCAAAACAGCGTTTTGTCACCTTTCACAAGTGTCAAATCAGCAGCTGAAAGGTGCGCGAACATTGGTCGTTATTAACGTATTGCATGTGTACGTATACATGTGCACCTTTGATGTGCACATGCACATAGCACAAGCAATAACCTTATGATGACTAATGCTATCACATGCTTTCGGGCCTGCATGCACATAATTCTTTCTCCCCCTCTCTCTCTCTCTCTCTCTCTCTCTCTCTCTCTCTCTCTCTCTCTCTCTCTTCTCTCTCTCTCTCTCTCTCTCTCTCTCTCTCTCTCTCTCTCTCTCTCTCTCTGTGCGTGTGTGCGTGCGTGCGTGCGCGTGTGTGTGTGTGTGGTGTGTGTGTGTGTGTGTTGTGTGTGTGTGTGGTGTGTGTGTGTGTGTGTGTGTGTCTGTGTGTGTGTGTGTGTGTGTGTGTGTGTGTGTGTGTGTGTGTGTGTGTGTTGTGTGTGTGTGTGTGAAAGCAGAATTTACATGTAAAATACTGATCTTTAACATCGGTTAATCCAGATGCTGCTCCCCAGCATGATGTGTTTAATCACTTTCATTATTCTTCAGTTCACGCCAAATTAGGGGACTGACAATGACTTTTGTAATAACTTGTTTCTGTGTGTCATTAATTTAATAAATGTCGCTTACATAGACGTACGCTTTCAAGGTGCCATCAAGTGATTTTTAAACCATCAATTATTTATGAATTTCCTCGTTGATTATTGTTTACCTTTGTTATCATGACAATGGAAGACTCCAGTCCGGCAGTTCTAACCTCACTGTTCTCTGACAGCTGGAATGACTCTACCACAGCAGACACGTTCACAGACACAGACGAAATAATTCAGTTAACAAATCAACTTCATTGTATTCGACTTCAGCTAAATATGATCTGCCCCGTTTTCATTGTATCCTCTTGGAACCTTTGGCAACCTTATGATCCTCATTATCATGCAACGACTGAAATCAGGTAAATCCTCCTTCAACATTACCTCACAGGTGTTGCTGTTCTGGACTAATGGACCTCTATATAAATGTGTTGTTATTTTGGTTGCGGAGCACATTCAGTATTAGAATAGAAGCATACTATGAAGTTACTTGCAAGATCCACGCTTGGCTGACTACAGGAGGTTCCACAATTAGCGCTTGGTATCTGGTCAGTATGTCAATACACAGAGCAATGTCTGTAGTGTGGCCACATCGTGTCAACGTACTGTGCACTCGTCGAACCGTTTCTTCTGGTGATGACTGGAATCTCTGTCTTCTTCGCTGCACTTTACTCACACTATTTGTATGGGGCTGCCTTAAATTATTATCCTTCATACGATGTAAGCGTCTGTGTACTGTCGTCTGAGGAAAGTTATGCTTACTTTACCGAGAACATATTCGTATACATAGAGCTCTCAGTGTACAGTCTTTTGCCATTCGTTGTCTTCGCAGTGTCAAACAGTGTTCTGGTGTGGACACTTGCTGTGTCAGTCAAGGCAGCCGGCAGACACTTATCCCACGGGGATGCTGAACAAGTCAGGACCCGTGAAAAAGCAGCACGCTCTGTGACCTGACTATTATAGTTGTGTCCACCACTTTCCTCGTTCTGACTTTGCCATACACTATTGTTTTTATTTTGTATTACTTTTCAATAGCATATCCTGCGAATACAAAATACGAGTTTGCTAAACAATATCTGATCTATGCGATCGGTCATTTAGTGTCTCGCGTTAACAGTGCAGTGAATTTCTACCTGTATTGTCTGACTGGGAGGCGGTTCAGAGAGGAGTTCATCAAGGTCATGTATTGTGGAAGAAACACAAGACCACAGTCTGCCTCAAAGTGATGGGTGATGGCTACGACCAGTCCACACGACAAACGGAATCGTCCTATTTTTTTCTCTCGTCAGCACCACTACTGACAGCATTAAAGACCAGGAAAAAAAGTCGCTGACATCTTAAAATGGAGTGATAAGTGTTAGTGTTGTATCCTCTGCTTTCCGCGCAAGGACTTTGCCAGCATCTCTTAGTCATGTTATTCTTATGTTTTCCGTGTCATGCCGCGGAATACAGAAAGTTAAATGAACTGTAGTCTGGGTATCATCACACACACACACACACACACACACACACACACACACACACACACACACACACACACACACACACACACACACACACACACACACAACACCACAACACACACACACACACACACACACACACACACACACGACACTCACACACACACACACACACACACACACACACACACACACACACACACTACGCATGTGCGCATACACACACAATGCACACACACACACACACCAACACCACCACACACACACCACACACACCCACACACACACACACACACATACATACACACACACACACACACACACACACCACACACACACACAACACACACACACGCACACACACACATCACACACACACACACACACACACACATACACACAACATGGGGCGCGCGAGCGCGCACGCGCACACACACACACACACACACACACACACACACACACACACACACACACACACACACAACACACACACACACACACACACACACGTGCACACACACACACACACACACACACACACACACACACACGGGCACACACACTACACACACACACACACACACACACACACACACACACACACACACACACACACACACACACGTGCACACACACACACACACACACACCCACACACACACACACACACACACACACACACGCCACATATACTCAACATTACTCATATCAAACCCACACCAATGCGACAGGGCACAGATATTATTGGAAACACATAAGCCAAGGTTGTCTATACTCTGTGTATGAACGGGTAAAATACATTTACCCAGTTGGTAAATATCGACATCACTGACGTTCTGTTGCTTTCAATTAAATTATATCAAACTTAGATATCTCTTCTTGGACAATAACGCATTAACAAGCTGAAGAGAACTCATGTCTACACATACTATATTAACTGTGCTGCGCAGTTGAAGAGATCGCACAACTACCGACAGATAATTGACCATGTAGAAAGTATTTTTCCTGGAAGTCTTTTCGCCCCCTGCTTGAGGGGGTGTTGATTTTCGAGGGGATGGCTTTTACTTCCCTCTCTCCTAACACACCCCCCCCCACCCCACCCTCCAGATCAAGACAAATCATCGCCGAATTCACTGTTCTCAGTTTGGTGTAGGAAAACGTCCATTACTCGCGCAGCACTTCTAAGATCTATTTGTGAAAAACCCATTGGAGTTGAAACTACCTATCCTATTAAATCAGAAAACAAGAATAGCAGATGTCATATTCTTATATCTATTTCGGAAAGCAGTTTCAAAACTTCACTGTACATTGACAGATGAAAATAAAATTAAAAAAAACAAACAAACACACAAAACACCAAAAAGAATGGCTGCTGCTATTGACCATTGGCTCACATAGCTGCAGAACCTAAGTCTTTGCACTTCCCAGTTTATTTTTTATTTTTATTTTTTTATTTTTATTTTTTGCTGTCCCAACCTCTGTGCCACCTCAGAGGCAGTGCACCCACGCCGCTCATTCCAACACCCCGTCCACAGCCACAGCCCGGTCAGGCCCCGCCGCAGCCCCGGAAACCAGCAATCCACAGGGAGCAGTCAATGTCAAGTCGTCAAATGGCAACCCACCGGAGGAGACACTGCACAGCTGCCGAATCACTTTGGTGGTGTTTCAGTGGGCGCCTGTTCTGATCTAACATACGCAGCACACCACCTACTATGCCCCTACTGATGACATAATAGCTTAGTCGTGGAGCCGGCGTGGGTGAGCTCTCTCTCCAGAGGGCGCCACCACGTCCATCCAACGAGAGCCCCCATGGACTTGCCGATACCGGTGACCCTGACGGAACCAAACCAAGGCCTCAGACGTGGAGAAGACATCGAAATTGAGGTCAACCATGAGAGCAGGGCATGAAGGGCCACAGAATTTGAGACTTTTTATGCTGATCGATGAGAATGAAGATGATTACGATGATGCTACGGATTTCCATTTCGGTCTGAGACTACATGACAGGGCTGTACTCTACGCTTCCTTCCATAATATATCCTGGAGTCAACCAGGCCCGAGAGATACAGGCACCTGCAGTGTTGGTCAGAAAATTTGAGCAACACTCTCAGAAACGCATCCATTATCTCTACCAGTCTTGTCACCTGAAGTTAGCGGTGACTTAACCCGTGTTTTCAAAATACAATCCTGGGGAAAAAAATTGGTCTTGATGTGTTCTGGGGGAAAACCGAACCGCCACCACTACATCTCTCTTCCCCTCTATCTTCCTTGCCCCATCCCACCCCTCCACAATCGCAACGCGCGGTGTTAAAAGCGTTCATACTGTTCTTCGAGAGGAAGTTTGGTCGACGAGGTGAATGACGCGATGACAGACGGGCAAAGGTTAGACAAACTCGGCGCTAGTAACAATGGGAGAAAAACAAATAGCTTGGAGCTTGAGAGAGAGAGAGAGAGAGAGAGAGAGAGAGAGAGAGAGAGAGAGAAAGAGAGAGAGGAGAGAGAGAGAGGAGAGAGAGAGAGAGAGAATTTTTCTAGTGGAATAAATATAATAAATAAATAAATCAACGAAACACTTACACCTCCTCCGACTTCTTTTGCAATGTTTGTCCATGCTGCAGCAATCATACCTCTGTTGAAATGGTTTCTATCAGACTTGTCCAAGAAACAGTCGATTTCTGACTGCAGCAATCATAAATTAATTTTCGTCGTCCATCTTGAGGTATACCAATGAAACGAAACAATGCGAACGCGCGCACACAGAGAGAGAGAGAGAGAGAGAGAGAGGAAGAGAGAGAGAGAGAGAGAGAGAGGAGAGAGATGAGAGAGAGAGAGAGAGAGAGAAGCACCTATCATATTACAGGTCATATATTTACTAAGTCTCCCCTCCTCCTCCCCCCCTCACACACACACACTCACACGAGATAGAGAGAGAGAGAGAGAGAGAGAGAGAGAGAGAGAGAGAGAGAGAGAGAGAGAGAGAGAGAGAGAGAGAGAGAGAGAGAGAGAGAGAGAGAGAGAAGCACTTCATATAACAGGTCATATATTTACTAAGTCGTTCACGTCTGTATTTTCACTGCAGAAAATATCTACACTCAGTGCCCGTACGGTCGCCGGCGACCTATGGGCAACTGGCGACCGTACGGGCCCGAAGTCCCTGCCCATACGGTCGCCAACAGGGAGCATCGTTGGGATCACAAAGACCTTGAAAGCTCTCTGCAGATGGGCCTTGTCATACAATCTCCGGTCCCGTCTTGCCCTTGATACAAGACTAGCCTTTGGTCTTGGGTCTGGTGATGACTGCATCCACAACGAAACTATCAAAGGCAGGAAGAAAATTGACTTGCGAGATGCTTTGCTGGCAGTCTTGGAGAGATTCAGTCTCTTCTCAATGACTTGCCCCAAACGCTGCAGAACATTGCATACAAAATATTGCCTCTCAAGAAATGGAAGACAGCTTGCTTTCAGCTGCAAAAACAGGACACGACCTGCTAGATGAATTTGTGGAGGAGAGAGTGCTGCCCAGTGAGAAGAGTAAAGTTGCGTTCAGAGACACTTTGCACAAGAACAAGTACTTGACCTTTGCCTCCTTGTTCGAGCTCAACAGAAAGGTGCAAAAACTGGAAAGACAGTGAAGTCAAGGCAGACAGAAACATACTACAGAGGCTCACTGCTGCAGCTGGGAGAACAGTCAGACTGGACAGAATACTGACACACGAGCTGTTTCTGGTACCTCCAGCCCTAGTGGAGGTGAATGGGCAACTAAACACAGGGCCAAAAGCAATCCTTGCTCAGCTCCTGACAGTTGATATCCCTTGTCCTGATCATCCTAAAACAATGACCTGGAGGGGGACCCAGTTCTCATCATTGATGGACAAGCACTGGTTGCTGCAATTGGAAAACCAAAAACAGCCGTCACAAGACCATCGTGGCAGCAGAGGATGGAGCAACTAGAGTGTGTATAAGCTACTGACCCAAATCTGGATGGGGATGTCCTGGAAGGAAAGCATGAAGAAGCAGACACTAGAGTAATTTTGCACTGTACCAAGAGCATGGCCACCAGCATTGTTGTATCTGCCAGAGATACTGACATTCTTGTCATGTTGATTGCGTACTTTCATCTTTCGCCCTGTCAGAAGATCTCGATGAAATCTGGGACAGCAAGCAGCGAAAGTTAGTTCCAGTTCACACCATTGTGGAGCACCTGGAAATGGAGCCTGAAGTTCTAGGCCTGCTACTTGGGTTCCATGCTCTAACAGGCAGTGACACAACATCTTACCTCGCTGGACACTCAAAAAAAAAATGCTGGATGTTTTAAAAGATCCCTATCATCTCTTGATGGGCCTTTGTGAGTGTCCTGTTCTTTC